>CM038676.1:271702397-271991713 GCA_021605205.1 Aegilops longissima
GTATTGGCTTCCTGGAATTTTCTCCGATCTTCGCCGGTCATTCCTCTCGAGCACCAACACTAGCGTGGAAAACTTTCAGAGCAAGAAGCCGTAGCGAGGTCTTCACTTGCCACCTCTTAAAGTGCACACCGTAAACTTATCCGCCTCAATGCATCAAATCCAGCCATAGTTAACTCAGAAATTGCCTATAATTAGGTTTTTGGATTGTTGGAATATTAGGCAAGTTCATGATTAATTCCAAAGAAATAATTCATGACTAGAAGATATACTAGCATGCAATAATCCAAAGAACTAGAAGAACAAAGAAGACATGCATTGTGACGCCCGGGTGATTACGCCACAAGAATCCGCCTTAATCCGCAGACCGATGATGCCACGTCACCTCGTTATGCTTGACAACTCTCGCGTTGTTTCAAATCAATTTCAAAATTTAAATTAACAAGGTCAAACATTTAAAGTTTTCAAATATTAAACTTTATATGTTCGAGGAACCAAATATTTCATAAGTATTTATGGTGGTGAAACCCCACTTTTATAAAATGTTTACTTACTCTAAGCTGATTAAAACAGTAGCAAATTACAATTATTTAAGTGCTTAAAATTTTAAACATTTTCAAAAAAAAAAGGGAAAAGCCCCCCCCTCAGGCCACCCGACCCACCGGCCCTACCAGCCGCCCACTGCCCACCTGCAGCCCCGCCTATAGGCCAAGCGCCCCCCCCCAAACCCTAGTTCTCACCGAACCAGCCCCCCACTTCCCCCACTCGCCCCCCACCTCCCTCTCCTCGATCCAATCGGATCGGGCTTGACGCCGCCGCCCAGCCCCCCCCCTCCTCCGCCTCCTCCCACACACACACGCCCAGCTGGCCGGGCGCCCCATCCTGTCGCCTGTCGGCCTCATCCCGACCTCAGGGTCCGTCGCCGAGCCACCTCGCGGACCACCGCCACCAACGCCTCCGCTTCGCCCACAACGGTGCCACCGATCATGATGAGCAACCCTCCTAGACCTCGAACCCCCCGTGAGCTTCTTCCCCCCCTCGGCCTCGCCCCCTCTCCTCTCCCAGACGCTTCATGACGCCGCCCCGCCAAGTCCGCCACCTCGCCGGGCGCCCACTCCCCACGGCCGCCCCCCACGCTGCTTTTTTTCTCCCCGATCCAAACCGGATCGGGCCGACGCTGACACCGGGCGCCCACGCCGACGCCCTCACCCTCCCCTTTTCTCGACCGAGGGGGCCTCGCCGTCGTTGCCGCCACGACGCCATTGCCGACCTCGCCGCCTCATGATCGCTTTCACCGGCGCCGCCTCGATAGTGGCGCCTGCCCTCATCGCCTCATGCTGCGTGGCTCGCTGCCGCCAGGCCTCACCTCCACGCCACGCCGCCTCCTCAAGGCCCCACCTCCGCCTGCCTCCTTCTTGCCCTGCCTCGCCGCCACCGCCACTACTCCGTCGCAACCCGCCGCCAATGGCCTGCAAGGCTGCCTTAGCGTGGCGCCCGGCCTCACCTGGTCGGGCGCCCACACCCCATGCACTGATAAAACCGACGCTCAAGAACCCCCACGGGCCCCCACCAAAGGGCCTCACCACAACGCTTTCTTTAAAAATGTAAACTAAAATGAACTAAAATGAATTAATCAAATTAACTAATTAATTAATTAATTAATTAATTAGGTAATTAATTAAACTAATTAATTTCGATTAGTTAAACCCAATCATTAGTTAAATTAATTGGGTAATTAATTAAACTAATTAATTCTGCATTAATTAACACTAATTATTAATTAACTTAATTAACTTAATTAACTAAGGTTAATTAATCTGATTAGGTTAATTAGGCCATTAGTGAATGACATGGGACCCACCTGTCGTGGTTGACTTAGTCAACCCTGTTGATCGATGACGCCAAGATGACCTCATGTCGATGTCATAAATGCAATTTCAAATTAATTAAATAATTAATTGAAATTCCGTAAATTAATAAAACCTTTTATAATCATAACTTTTAATCCGTAATCCGATTAAAATATTTTCAACATGAAAGTTGCTCGTAACGACGAGACTAATTCGATACGCAATCTGCTCGTCCACCGCATCGCCTCTAACCTATCGAACCTGCAAACTTCTCCTCCGTTCATCTCAGATGACAGACGTCCGAACCGGATAACTTCCCTGATGCTTCCCCTAAACCAAGTACCCTCTTACTACGTTAGGGCACGCCTAGCATCGCTTCTTGGCATGTCATGCATCGTTATGCATCTGTTATCGTGTATTCATTGTTTCTTCCCCCTCTTCTCTTCGGTAGACTACGAGACCGACGCTGCAGCTGGCCAGTTCGACTACAGTGCTGACGATCCTCTCTCTTGCCAGAGCAACCAGGCAAGCCCCCCTTTGATCATCCCGATATCGCCCATTCCATTCTCTTATTGCTTGCACTAGATTTTTGCTACTGTTATTGTTGCTCCTATTCTGTTGCATAGCCTGTTTATTGTAACCTGCTTTGTTACCTACCTGCTTATCCTAAACTGCTTAGTATAGGTTGGTTAGAGACCCATCAGTGACCCCCACCTTGTCCTTGTTGCCCCTGCTTCATCATTGAAGACCCGATCAACGGGATAGAAGACCAGGCCCCGACACCGCACATCACTTCCCCTTAGTTGCTCGACACTACTAGGTTACTATCGAGTACCGAGGGTGAAACCTCTACAAAGACCTCCGATATTAACCCAGTAGTATAGCTATCCGGTTGTGGACATCGAGGGTGATTTTCCTCCTTAACCACTTCCGACACGACTCTGTCAGTGCAACCCTCAAGTGTGGACCTCGAGGGTGAATCCTCTAATGTTCACCTTGATGACTACATTGAGTGGAATTCACCGGGTGATTCCTCGTGTTTTCCCTTGATGTTTGGACTCACGGTTACTTGGACTGTTACCATCGTTATTTGAAAGACGGGTCGACCTCGAGGGTACCAGCTGCTTAATTGCAGTGATGTGGAGACGGTTGACCTGGAGGGTGCCCGCGAGATAATTACGAGGCGTGGCCGGCATTCCTAGCCCTTGCCGCAAGTCCTCGAGACGGGCAACGGGTCACATCTTCGTGAGTCTCGCTTGTTACCGCTGCTCCTAATCCACTACGATTTGGATATTTGATCCGAGGGGCCTCGCCCGATAGCACTAACCATCACGTGGGCTAAGTATGGGCGTTCACGTCGTATACATCAGCCGGCTTATTAGACGTCGTTCCGAGCGGCGCTTGCGCCGGATTGGGCTGAACGCTCTGTTAGGCTAGGTCTGCTTCCGCCGCCCTACAACGCGTCTTGAGTTCCCGGGAGATGGCCCATGACCCTCGGGGCATAGGTTTAGTCCGGCGTGGCCTCTATTAAGCCTAGGTCGGGTTGCGGCGTATTGTTTGACCGAGGCCGGCATGACCACGAAAGTGTGTCCGCCGGAGTTAAGCGGCGTGGTGGGTAAGTTGGTGCACCCCTGCAGGGAAGAAAACATCTATCGATAGCCTGTCCTACGGTAACGGACACTTGGAGTTGTATCCCGATCGATACAACTAGAACTGGATACTTGAGATGAGACATGGATATGAGCAATGGATTGCGATGAGAATTGGTTTATGATGATAACTGGATAGTATGGCTCTGGGATTTCTTTCTCGCAGGGAGTCGAGAAAGGATCTCTGGCCGAGGTTGATAACACTACTGCTACTTTAAGTTATGTTACCCTACTCCTCTTGTTTGCTGCAAGATGGTGGTTTCCGGAAGATGCTAGTCTTCGATAGGACTAGGCCTTCTCTTTCTCGCATTTCTGCAGCTCAGTCCACCGATATGGCCTTTACATATATCCATGCATATGTAGTGTAGCTCCTTGCTTGCAGTACTTTGGATGAGTACTCACGGTTGCCTTTGTTTCCTTTTTCCCTATCTCTACTCGATTGCTGCTATCGCACGATGGAGCCCAGATCCAGACGCCACCGCCACGCATTTACTACTACTACTCCGAGGCGCCTACTACTACGTGCAGCCCGCCGACGACGCACGGGGAGTGACCTAGGAGGATCCTGCAGAGGCCTGCTCCTCTTCGATCTCAGATCCCAGCTTTGTGCTAGCCATCTTATGGCACCTTGTTTAACTTATGTCTCGTACTCGAGATATTGTTGCTTCCGCTGACTTCGCCTATGATCGAGCACTTGTATTCGAGCCCTCGAGGCCCCGGCTTGTATTATGATGCTTGTATGACTTATTTTATTTGTAGAGTTGTGTTGTGATATCTTCCCGTGAGTCTTGATCTTGATCGCATACATTTGCGTGCATGATTAGTGTACGATTGAATCGAGGGCGTCACAAGTTGGTATCGAGCCGATTGCTCGTAGGAATCCCCTTCCAACTCCTTGGTCAAGTCGAGTCTAGACATTGCAAAACTTTTACTAACATGGCTGTGTGTCTTATGGGCACACGCCGCCATTGGGTGGTATTAGGATCTTTTACTCCTCGATCTTTACTCCGGATTCTGAACTCTCTCTATTCGGGTTAAACGATTTTGTTAAAACAACACTAACTTTAGGTTCTCGCAAGTACTTTCTCCCGAGAGCCCTCACTTCAGATGGTCGCCCGCTAATCAAGATTCAAGATACTATCCGATGTCCTCTCGAGGCCTTGTGCTCATCACTTATGCTATTCCCGACCACCGATAAATCCGTATGG
Organism: Aegilops longissima; assembly: GCA_021605205.1. Lineage (NCBI taxonomy): Eukaryota > Viridiplantae > Streptophyta > Magnoliopsida > Poales > Poaceae > Aegilops > Aegilops longissima. Next base: position 271,707,102 of record CM038676.1, read on the forward strand.
ATTACTACTTACACTTGCCATTCATACGATCACCCCCAGGTGATCTTGTTATTACAAGATACCCAAGTTTTCTATTGATCCGAGAATACTTTGTGCCTACTGCCTAGCAGCCCTTGCCACATGAATACCCCTTCAAATAAATCCTCGTGACTTGTCGAGTATCCGCCATTCCCTGTTGTTCATGTGTTACACAAAATTCTTCAAAATACTATTCGATCTCCCGAGAATCCTCTGAGCCTTTGGCTCTTGAAATTTTGCTTGCTTGCATTATGGTTAATCCCATAAGTCTCGTGAGCTATATTGACATTCCTTGTCATTATCATTTTGGGTCTGTTGACTCAATATGTTTGCGAATACCCGCAATCATCATTGATTCTTATAAGTTACCTTTCCGCTGAGCTGCCATTCTTTAACCGAATTGGTTCTTGACCAATCCAATTGCCGCTGATTGTACCCTAAGGCTATTCAACTTATCCACCCCTAAATCGAGCATTGCTTCGATCCCTTGTTTTGGGAATCATAATTCATTTGCATTTGACAATTGAGTTAGTCATTGTTTCTATAATTTGATCTCCTTGCATTCTTCTTCCTCTAGATGAGTATCGATGCTCACATCGGATCCCTTGTGGACCACCGATCCTTTGTTGGATTTTATCCGACAACGCCTTCATATTCAATAACCTTGTGAGCTTTTCCTCCGATACATAATGCCTTTGGTAAATTGCATCCTTCCTTTTGCCAACCATGCTCCGCTTCGAGCTAGTGGTATTTACTATTGAAGCTTGTGGTATATGTTTCCGTGTTACCCTGCCGGGTTGAACCTATGCCTTCCTTTATATGTGTGAACTCGAAGTTTACACGAGTCATACTCATCCTCGTATTTCACCAGTACAACTTTCAACACTAATGCCTTTATCGAGCGAGAAGTGAATGGAAGGGTATGCATTGGAAAATGGGAGTCGACCTTGAACTTTGTGTTCATGCCCATGGACACGATGTAGATCTTATCATTAAAACTTCTCTTAAATTAATTATTCCTTTGGTATAAGTTCATCTTATATCCGATCCGCCTTTTGCAATCGTGGTTCCGACCATGATTGTTCTTCTTGATCTCATTTCTCGGACAAGTTAAAACAATTGTCTCCTATGGATCAATACACCAGTCCAACCTTTACTTTGATCTTGTGTCGGTATTACCCCGGTATCTCGAGATTGTCATGGAACTGCATAACTTTTTATGAGTTCTTCAAGTGCTACCTTCCCATGATTCCAATTTTTCACGGGCTCGAGTTTTAAACACTCAAAGACACCGATAGATGAACCGAGTCCGCACTTCACGGTTCAACAACTCTTCATGAGCTTCTATAAGTACGAAGTTGGTACCCGATCACGCCTGCTCCTAGCCTGTTTGGCTATACCTTTGTCGTGATGATTTTAATCGTACTACCTGCTCCTTCTTCACGGAACACAATTTTCGACGGTGAATTAACCTTACGCCGATCCTCATCGCCTTATCATTTCACCTTGGACAAAAAGCTTGGTATCGAGTTTGTGTCGCACTTTGGTTCTAATAACCTTTCACGTCAAGATTACTTTGACTTGATGTCGCCACCGATCGACACATCTTCATGAAGTCACTCGACAATTGTGTCGTGATCACCAACATTCTGAGCTCATCCAGGGTATCAACTGAATTCATGATGAGAAATACCATCCTTGCCCTCGATGATTTGCATTATCATCGACCACTTTATTGCCTTCCCACCAACACAAGCTTGTTCATGTTTGGTGTTATACCTTGAGTTCCTTGCTACCCAGCAATCGTTCTTCTCTACCTTGGAGTATTACCATCTGTTAATATCAAGGAGGTTGTGAGGACTGCTCCACTTTTCTTCTCAGGTATCCTAAGTCTGAGTTATCCTGACACCAATCGGATCTGAATCTCGGTCAGATATGATGGTCGGGACAACTTTCCAAGAGTATGTTATTGGTCCTTTGATGAACCGGTAGCATGATGTCATGCCTAACACCCCCCCCCTCCCCCCCGGCTGGAGGACCTATCATTATAGATTCCTTTCAAGAGGTTTATCCTTTCATCCATGAGGGAATTGTAATACTGTTTCAACCAGTTATTCCTCGATGAATCCTTCGTGATTCCAAGTCTGATCTTCACCAAGACCATGTCAATGCTGTCTCAAACATGTCTGTGATGCTTTGATTTTCAACAAGAACATTCAAGCCCAATGCTAAATGTTTCTTGCTCAATTATCCGAACACCGCTGTATGGGTAATGTCATGAAATTTCTCTCCCTTACCTAAGGGTTTTCTAAATTATATCCTGTCATGGATATCATGCTCGCTTATCCTTGGTAAGGGTATATCCTCGAAATATGTGTTTAAACACATTTTCCTTTCCATTGTTCCGCTCAATATGATAATCATATTTTTACTTTCCATTGGTTGTTTGAACCTTTCTTGGGATATATATAATCTAAGCAAAGGATAACCCCTACTTAGGTAAGCACCTCGTTATACCACTGTAAGTAAGACCCTATTACTATTTGTTGATGACATTCCGGTAACCACCGATGGACGAGAACCTTGCCTATTGGTCCGCCTCGCTCAACGAAAGCAGAAAATGGTTCTCTTCGTCCTCGCCTCTTGGTACCTATGTTGTTGCCGACATGACCCCCTGCACTCTTCTCCGACTTGCCTTGCTTACATGATCGCAAGGTGATGTCAACAACCTACTTTTTAACCACATGGTGGGCCCATAACCCACAGTCACAGGATCGAAACCTGACTCCCTGACACCCCCTGTTCCCAAAGTTATTCCTCCCGCATGGACTCGTATGTAATTCACGGGCCACCGCCATAGTGATCTATTCTGTATCGACGATATACTTACTCTCGCTACTCAACCCCTTTCACTCGTTCAGCTTCGAGCTACTACCTACCCGCTAGCCTATTATGGTACCTTCGTACTTACTCTCGAGGTATTTCATAAGTTCAACTCGAGATAATCTTATACTAATTCATGGGTTACCCCTGCATTGTTTCCTTAGAAGCATTGTGTCAAGTGAGCGGCCCTTTTCTTTCGTAAGTACGATGGAGTTCCCGAAGAAATGATGACCAGTTTATCATGATGCATCGGAATAAAGGATTGAAGACATCAACGAAGGGGATTAACTTCTTCGAGAAGATCCGTTAGATTATCGTAACCAGACCTTTCCCCCTTGCTCCCCTCTTAAATCTCGGGACGAGATTTCTTGTAGTGGAGGAGAATTGTGACGCCCGGGTGATTACGCTACAGTAATCCGCTCTTAATCCGCACTGATGATGCCACGTCACCTCGGTTACCATTGACAACTCTCGCGTTGTTTCAAATCAATTTCAAAATTCAAATTCAACAAGGTCAAACATTTAAAGTTTTCAAATATTAAACTTTATATGTTCGGAGTGAACCAAATATTTCATAAGTATTTATGGTGGTGAAACCCCACTTTTATAAAATGTTTACTTACTCTAAGCTGATTAAAACAGTAGCAAATTACAATTATTTAAGTGCTTAAAATTTTAAACATTTCAAAAAAAAAAAGGAAAAGCCCCCCTCCTCGGGCCACCCTGCCCAGCCAAGGCTCACCAGCCGGCCCACTGCCCACCTGGCACCCCGCCTATAGGCCAAGCGCCCCACCCCAAACCCTAGTTCTCACCAACCAGCCCCCCCACTTCCCCACTCGCCCCCCACCTCCTCTCCTCGATCCAATCGATCGGGCTTGACGCCGCCGCCCGCCCCCCCCCCTCCTCCTCTTGCCTCCCACACCAACACCCAGCCCCAGCCGCCCCCATCCTGTCGCCTGCCGGCCTCATCCCGACCTCATGGTCCGTCGCCGAGCCACTCGCTGACCACCGCCGAACGCCTCTCCGCCCGCCTCCCACAACGGTCGCCACCGACCGCGATGAGCAACCTCCTAGACCTCATGAACCCCCCAGGAGCTTTTTCCCCCCCTCGGGCCTCGCTCTCTCCTCTCCAGACGCTGACGCCGCCCGCCAAGTCCGCCACCCCCCTCGCCGCGCCCCACTCCCCACGGCCGCCCCCCCACGCTTTTTTTCTCCCCGATCCAAACCGGATCGGGCCGACGCCGACACCGGGCGCCCCTACGCCGACGCCCTCACCTCCCCCCTTTCTCTGACTGAGGGGCCTCGCCGTCGCCGCCACGACGCTTCACACACCCCCGCCGCCCATGATCGCCTCACCGGCCGCTTCGATAGTGGCGCCTGCCCTCATCGCTTCGCCGTCGCCGACCTCGCCCGCCGCCTCCTCACCTCCACGCTGCGCTCCTCAAGGCCCCACCTCCGCCTTCTTCTTGCTGCCTCTGCCGCTCTGCCGCTTCACATCGCTGGCAAATACTGTCACGCGGCCACTCACCAAGGCTCAAGGCTTAGCTGTCCCGTCTCGCTGCCTCACCCGGTCGGCGCCTGCACTGCATGCCGATAAAACCGCACGCCTGAAACCCCTCGGGCCTCCCACCAAAGGGCTCGCCCACAACGCTTTTTAAAATGTAAACTAAAATGAACTAAAATGAATTAATCAAATTAACTAATTAATTAATTAATTAATTAATTAGGTAATTAATTAAACTAATTAATTCTGGATTAGTTAAACCCAATCATTAGTTAAATTAATTGGGTAATTAATTAAACTAATTAATTCTGAATTAATTAACACTAATTATTAATTAACTTAATTAACTAAGGTTAATTAATCTGATTAGGTTAATTAGGCCATTAGTGAATGACATGTGGGACCCACCTGTCAGGGTTGACTTAGTCAACCCTGTTGACTGATGACGTCAGCATGACCTCATGCTGATGTCATAAATGCAATTTCGAAATTAATTAAATAATTAATTGAAATTCCAGAAATTAATAAAACCTTTTATAAATCATAACTTTTAATCCGTAATCCGGATTAAAATATTTTCAACATGAAAGTTGCTCAGAACGACGAGACGAATTCGGATACGCAGTCCGTTCGTCCACCGCACGTCTCTAACCTATCGAACCTGCAAACTTCTCCTCCGGTTCATCTCAGATGATGACGTCCTAACCGGATAACTTCCTGGATGCTTCCCCTAAACCAAGACCCTCTTACCACGTTAGGGCACGCCTAGCATCGCTTCTTGGCATGTCATGCATCGTTATGCATCTGTTATCGTATTCATTGTTTCTTCCCCTCTTCTCTTGGTAGACTACGAGACCGACAACAGCGGTGGCAGGTTCCGACTACAAGGTCGACGATCCTCTCTCTTGCCGAGCAACCAGCAAGCCCCCCCTTGATCATCCCGATATCGCCCATTCCATTCTCTTATTGCTTGCACTAGATTTTTGCTACTGTTATTGTTGCTCCTATTCATGTATAGCCTGTTTATTGTAACCTCGCTTTGTTACCTACCGCTTATCCTAAACCGCTTAGTATAGGTTGGTTAGAGACCCATCGATGACCCCCACCTTGTCCTTGTTGCCCCTCGCTTCATCATTGAAGACCCGATCAACGGGATAGAAGACCAGGCCCGACACCGCACATCACTTCCCCTTAGTTGCTCGACACTACTAGGTTACTATCGAGTACCGAGGGTGAAACCTCTACAGCACCTCTGATATTAACCCTGTAGTATAGCTATCCGGTTGTGGACATCGAGGGTGATTTTCCTCCTTAACCACTTCGACACGACTGTGCGTGCAACCCCTCAAGTGTGGACCTCGAGGGTGAATCCTCTAATGTTCACCTTGATGACTACATTGAGTGGAATTCACCGGGGGTGATTCCTCGTGTTTTCCCCTTGATGTTTGGACTCACGGTTACTTGGACTGTTACCACTGTTATTTGAAAGACGGTCGACCTCGAGGGTACCAGCGTGCTTAATTGCGAGTGATGTGGAGACGGGTTGACCTGGAGGGTGCCCGCGAGATAATTACGAGGCGTGGCCGGGCATTCCTAGCCCTTGCCGCAAGTCCTCGAGACGGGGCAACGGGTCACATCTTCGTGAGTCTCGCTTGTTACCGTGCGTTCCTAATCCACTACGATTTGGATATTTGATCCGAGGGCCTCGCCCGATAGCACTAACCATCACGTGGGCTAAGTATGGGCGTTCTGCGTCAGATACATCAGCCGGCTTATTAGACGTCGGCGTCGCGGCGCTACGGATTGGGCTGGAACGCTGTTAGGCTAGGTCTGCTTCCGGCCGCCCTGCAACGTCTTGCAGAGTTCCCGGGAGATGGCCCATGACCCTGGGGCATAGGTTTAGTCCGCGTCTGGCCTCTCTATTAAGCCTAGGTCAGGTTGCGGCGTATTGTTTGACCGAGGCCGGGCATGACCTGGAAAGTGTGTCCGCCGGAGTTAAGCGGCGTGGTGGGTAAGTTGGTGCACCCTGCAGGAAGAAAACATCTATCGATAGCCTGTCCTACTGATAACGGACACTTGGAGTTGTATCCCGATCGATACAACTAGAACTGGATACTTGAGATGAGACATGGGTATGAGCAATGGATTGCGATGAGAATTGGTTTATGATGATAATCGGATAGTATGGCTCGGGATTTCTTTCTCGCAGGAGTCGAGAAAGGATCTCTGGCCGAGGTTGATAACACTATCGCTACTTTAAGTTATGTTACCCTACTCCTCTTGTTTGCTGCAAGATGGTGGTTTCGGAAGATGCTAGTCTTCGATAGGACTAGGCCTTCTCTCTTTTACGGCATTTCTGCAGCTTCAGTCCATCGATATGGCCTTTACACATATATCCATGCATATGTAGTGTAGCTCCTTGCTTGCAGTACTTTGGATGAGTACTCACGGTTGCCTTGTTTCCCTTTTCCCCTATCTCTACTCGATTGCTGCTATCGACGATGGAGCCCAGGATCCGACGCCACCGCCTCGGCGACTACTACTACTACTCCCGAGGCGCCTACTACTACGTGCAGCCCGCCGACGACGACCAGGAGTGACCTAGGAGGATCCTGCAGGAGGCCTGCTCCTCTTCGATCTCAGATCCCAGCTTTGTGCTAGCCATCTTATGGCACCTTGTTTAACTTATGTCCAGATCAGATATTGTTGCTTCACCGACTCGTCTATGATCGAGCACTTGTATTCGAGCCCTCGAGGCCCTCGGCTTGTATTATGATGCTTGTATGACTTATTTTATTTGTAGAGTTGTGTTGTGATATCTTCCGTGAGTCCTTGATCTTGATCGTACACATTTGCGTGCATGATTAGTGTACGATTGAATCGAGGGCGTCACATGCATAACAGCAGAAAACACGTAACAATAGCTGTAGAAACAGACATGAACAGAGGATGTTGGACGACTTGATCGTTAGCTATTATGGGTGCGGCGTTGTTGATGACGATGTTGGTGACGATCTGCTGGCGGGGCGATGAATACGACGATGAGTAGCACCGCCGACTTGGACGGAAGACGACCCGTGATGATTTAATTTGAGCGATCAAGACAGCGCTTCCCAAAACCTAATTCGTCCTCTCCCGTGCAGGATCGCAAAGACGAACGGTTCCGGAGAACTGCTCTCCCACGCGATGATGCACGGCGTTTGGGATGGAGTAGACTACGATGGCGGCGCAAGTTGTGAGATGAGGCAAAACCCTAGCTGTTTTCGGTGTGTCTCGTCGCAGCCGTAGCTGTATATATATTAGGACAGAGGGTATTGTGTCACGACCACAATCCCAAACCGACTCGGTTTCTAATTCAGATACTTACCGGACAAGAAATCAAAACTTGTCTGCCAAGACATAAAATAAACGGCAAAAGGAAGCTGCGCCCTGCAAGGAGACCGACCGGATTTCGGACCATTCACGCGCATATAATGATATATGCTGCGCCGCCTCGCCTGCCACGCCCGGCCAGGCCAAAGCGAGGCGAGGCGAGGCGGCAAGCGCAGTGGTTTTCCTTTTCTTCTTCTCACACACCACTTAGAGTGGTGGAGAGAACCCACTATATAAAGAGGTCCAACTCTTCTTCAACTTCCAAGGTGGGACTAAACTTAGCACCACCACTTGCCATTTTACACATGGGCTTTGAGATTTCAGAAATTGCTATGGGCCTAGCCCATTAATTCTAACAATCCCCCACCAGATCTCAAATACCCATTTAGAGATTTGCCTTCTCTCACCACTTGTTTAATATACCAGTGTTTCAGCAGAGACCTGTTGAACTTCGCCTAGAACTTTAAGCTACATCCATTCACAACTTGACAATGGACTATGCCTTGAATTGCTAGTTTTGTGTGAACAGGTTTCACTCAAAGTCTTAACCAGACTGACCGCCAAGAGGCACCCCATGTTTGGAGCTTATACGTCATACTCCTGGTCTCTTCGTGAGTTTACTAGATATCACCCAAATCTCATAGATCATGACTTTTACAAATCGAACTCATATAGGTGTGTTCTTTCAAGACTGCTCTATAGGACAACATCTTTGCTAATTATAGCCAATAGAACCACATTAAGGCATGTTGTCGACCTGCCTTACTGATCTGAGCCTTACAGCTCACGAGAGTTTTGCATCTTCACTTGGAGACGATCATAAGTTATTACTCTCCTCGCTTAACCAATAGCTTGTTCTTCCCAGATCCTAATTCACGGGATCTCCGATCACAAAGGTTGGGTTACTACTATGGTGTAACATCTATGGGTCTCATACCCATCTCCTCGATGCAATATCTATCACATTTCGTGATAGTCCCTTTGTAAAGGGATCTGCCAGGTTTTTGTCTGCTTGTATATATGTAACAGCTTATTACTCCGGAGTTTCTCAACTTCCCGATGACTTCAAACGTCTTTTCACGTGTCTTGATGACTTTGCATTATCTTTAGAATTGTTCACTTTAGCGATAACCGCTTGGTTATCACAATTCATAAGAATAGCCGTACAGGTTTTTCAACAACCGCAAGTCCATCAAGAGCTCATGCAGCCATTCTGCCTCAAAGAGTCTGTGTCCAAAGAGTTAATTCTGATTCCATAGTTGACCACGCCAATATGGTTTGCTTGCAAGACCTCCATGACATCAAGCCACCACAATGAGTAAATACATACCCACTTGTTGCGTAAAGTACATCAACATCGGAGATCCAATTTGAATCACTATATCCTTCTAGCACAGCAGGATGCCCTGAATAAGTAATTCTGTAACTCATAGTACCTCTTAGATAGCGCAAGACCCTTTCTAGTGCATGCCGATGATCATCACCCGGGTTGGACATGAACCTACTCAGTTTGCTCACAGCAAAAGAGATATCTGGTCTTGTAGCGCTAGCTAAGTACATGAGTGAACCGACAATTTGAGAGTATCTTAATTGATCTCTTGTTTCTTTCTTGTTCTTTCTGAGTGACACGCTCGGATCATAAGGTGTTGGAGAAGGCTTGCTATCCATAAAACCGAATCGGTTCAAGACCTTCTCAACATAGTGAGATTGCGTTAATGTAATCCCACTCTCATCCTTAATAAGTTTGATGTTTAGAATTACATCGGCTTCTCCCATATCTTTCATGTCAAAACTTTTTGATAGAAAAGACTTGACCTCATTAATTGCATTAATGTTTGTACCAAAGATCAGTATGTCGTCCACATACAAACATAATATGACACTATTGCCCCCACCATGGCGATAGTAAACACACCTATCAGCCTCGTTAATGACAAATCCTGCAGAAGTCAAAGTTCTTTCAAACTTCTCATGCCATTGCTTAGGTGCCTGTTTCAGACCATACAAATATTTTAACAACTTGCACACCTTTCTCTCTTCACCCTTTACCACAAACCCTTTAGGCTGATCCATATAGATCTCCTCCTCCAACTCTCCATTGAGAAAAGCTGTCTTTACATCCATTTGATGAATGATAAGACCATAAGAGGCAGCCAAGGAAAGTAACACTCGAATGGTGGTCATTCTAGCAACGGGTGAATAGGTGTCAAAGTAATCTTCGCTTTCTTTACGAGTGTAGCCCTTGGCCACTAGCCGCCTTTGTACTTATCAATAGTACCATCAGGCTTTAGCTTCTTTTGAACACCCACTTACAGCCCACAGGTTTACAACCATATGGTCTATCGCTTAGTTCCCAAGTTCCATTAGAAAGAATTGTGTCCATCTCATTATGAACAACTTCTTTCCAATCATCTACATCCGGAGATGCATATGCTTCTGCAATCGTCTTGGGTGTGTCGTCCACAAGGTATACAATGAAATCATCACCAAAGGATTTTGCAATCCTTTGTCTCTTGTTCCTTCTAGGAACTTCATTTTATCCTTCTCAAGGACTTCCTCATGTGATTGTTCGAAATATTCATCAGTTGTACTAGATTCAGGAATTATCTCAGAAGAAAATCTAACAATGCTATGCATATCTTTCATAGGAAATATGTTCTCAAAAATGTTGCATCACGAGATTCCATTATAGTATCAACATGCATATCAGTACTTCAGATTTTACCACTAAAACCTATAAGCAATGCTCCGCTGAGCATACCCTAGAAAGACACAATCCACTGTCTTTGGTCCAAGTTTGCGCTTCTTAGGAATAGGAATATTGACCTTTGCCAAACATCCCCAAGTGCGCAAATAAGAAAGTGATGGTTTTCTCCCAACCCACTCCTCATAAGGGGTTTTCTTTATTATTGTTGGCAACTCTATTCAGGACATGACATGAAGTCAATAGAGCCTCCCCACCATGCCTTAAATAAACCAGCGATGTCAACATGGCATTCACCAAGTCACCAATGTGCGGTTTTTCCTCTCGCCACTCCATTTGATTGAGGTGAATAGGAGGCGCCCTCTCATGAATAATACCATGTTCCTCACAAAATTCATCAAAACTTTTGGAAAATACTCTCCACCACGATCGGACCTAAGACGCTTGATCTTTCTCTCTAGTTGATTTTCAACTTCAGCTTTATAGATTTTAAAGTAGTCTAATGCTTCATCTTTAGTTTGCAAACAAATAAACATAGCAAAATCTAGTCGCATCATCAATCAAAGTCATGAAATATCTCTTTCCACCTTTTGTCAACACACCATTCATCTCACAAAGATCAGAATGTATGAGTTCTAGAGGTGCCAAGTTTCTCTCCTCGGCAGCCTTATGAGGCTTTCGAGGTTGCTTAGATTGCACACAACTATGGCACTTAGAACCTTTGGCAACTGTGAAGTTCGGAATTAAACTCATGCTGGATAGCCGAGACATTAAACCAAAATTAATATGACATAAACGAGAGTGCCAAATACTTGCATCATCATTAACACTAGCACAAATTTGGTTTATTGACTTATTGCAAAAATCTGAAAGAGAAAAGCGGAACAAGCCTCCGCACTCATAGCCTTTTCCTATAAATTGTCTAAATCTTGACACGATTACTTTATTGGACTCTAAAACTACCTTAAATCCATCTCGACATAGAAGGGAGCCGCTAACTAGATTCTTGTTCATAGTAGGGACATGCTGCACGCTCCTTAGTTGCACGATCTTTCCCAAGTAAACTTCAGATCCACCGTGCCAATGCCACGAGCGTAAGCATGTGACCCATTCCCCATTAGGACGGAAGAATCCCTTGCACCGATAAGAAGTAAACAGGAGATGTCAGCACGTACATGAACGTTAGAACCGAATCAATCCACCAAGAAGATGATTGAAATACTGAAAGCACAATAGGTAAATTACCATACCCATCAAGATTGCTAGCGGTCACCATGTTGACAGTCTTGGAGTTTGTTTTCCTCTTAGGTCTGCACGTTCAGGGCATTCCTTGAAAAGTGTCCAGGCTTCCCACAGCGTAGCACTCTAGCTCAGCCTTGTTGAACTTCTTCTTCTTGAAGGTAGTAGTCTTGGTAGGCTTGTTGAAAACAGGTTTGTTCTTCCCTTTGTTCTTGTTCTGTGGGTACCTCTGCACCATGTTAGCGATGGGCTGAACCTCACCTCCTTTTTCAGTGGTATCTTTAGCCCGAGCTTTTTCTTCAACATCAAGAGATGCAATCAGATTTTCAATTGATATCTCCTGTCTCTTATGCATCAGAGTTGTGGTGAAATTCCTCCATGAAGGAGGCAACTTTGCAATCATGCACCCAGCCACGAATTTGTCGGGTAGAACACATTTAAGGAGTTCAAGTTCCTTCACAATGCACTCTATCTCATGAGATTGTTCAACCACAGAACGGTTATTCACCATCTTGTAGTCATGAAAACTCTCCATGATGTACAGTTCATCGCCAGCATCTGTTGCAATCAATTTTGCATTCAGTGCATCTCACATAATTTTTCCGTCGCTTATGTGCATGTACACATCACACGACGGTCAGCAAGAACACTCGAATGCATCCCACAAACATAGTATTGGCTTCCTGGAATTTTCTCCGATCTTCGCCGGTCATTCCTCTGGAGCACCAACACTAGCGTGGAAAACTTTCGAGCAAGAAGAGAGAGCGTGGTCTTCACCGCCACCTCTTAAAGTGCACACCGTAAACTTATCCGACCTCGATGCATCAAATAATCCAGCCATAGTTAACTCAGAAATTGCCTATAATTAGGTTTTTGGATTGTTGGAATATTAGGCAAGTTCATGATTAATTCCAATAAATAATTCATGACTAGAAGAGATACTAGCATGCAATAATCTAGCAAACTAGAAGAACATCAAGACATGCATAACAGCAGCAAACACGTAGCAATAGCTGTAGAAACAGACATGAACAGAGGATGTTGGACGATCGATCGTTAGCTATTATGGGTGCGATGTTGTTGATGACGATGTTGGTGACGATCTGCTGCCGACGGCGATGAATACGACGATGAGTAGCACCGCCGACTTGGACGGAAGACGACCCGTGATGACGAATTTGAGCGATCAAGACATCGCTTCCCAAAAACCTAATTCGTCCTCTCCGGTGCAGGATCGCAAAGACGAACGGTTCGGAGACCTGCTCTCCCACGCGCCGATGCACGCCGGCGCTTGGGATGGAGTAGACTACGATGGCGGCACAAGTTGTGAGATGAGGCAAAACCCTAGGTGTTTTTCGGTGTGTCTCGGCGCAGCCGGTAGCTGTATATATATTAGGACGAGGCGGTATTGTGTCGCGACCACAATCCCAAACCGACTCGGTTTCTAATTCAGATACTTACCGGACAAGAAATCAAAACTTGTCTGCCAAGACATGAAAATAAACGGCAAAGGAAGCTGCGCTCCTGCAAGGAGACGGACCGGATTTCAAGGACCATTCACGCGCATATAAACAGATATACGCGCCGCCTCGCCTGCACACGCCTGCCCGCCAGGCAAGGCGAGGCGAGGCGGCAGCGAGCAGCGTGTGGTTGCCCCTTTCTCTTCTCACACACCACTTAGAGTGGTGGAGAGAACCCACTATATAAAGAGGTCCAACTCTTCTTCAACTTCCAAGGTGGGACTAAACTTAGCACCACCACTTGCCATTTTACACATGGGCTTTGAGATTTCAGAAATTGCTATGGGCCTAGCCCATTAATTCTAACAATCCCCCACCAGATCTCAAATACCCATTTAGAGATTTGCCTTCTCTCACCACTTGTTTAATATACCAAGTGTTTCAGCAGAGACCTTAAGTTGAACTTCGCCTAGAACTTTAAGCTACATCCATTCACAACTTGACAATGGACTATGCCTTGAATTGCTAGTTTTGTGTGAACAGGTTTCACTCAAAGTCTTAACCAGACTGACCGCCAAGAGGCTACCCCATGGTTTGGAGCTTATACGTCATACTCCCCGGTCTCTTCGTGAGTTTACTAGAGATCACCCAAATCTCATAGATCATGACGCTTACAATGAACTCATATAGGTGTGTTCTTTCAAGACTGCTCAGAGGGACAGCATCTTTGCTAATTATAGCCAATAGAACCACATTAAGGCATGTTGCCGACCTGCCTTACAGATCTGAGCCTTACAGCTCGAGAGTTTTGCATCTTCACTTGGAGACGATCATAAGTTATTACTCTCCTCGCTTAACCAATAGCTTGTTCTTCCAGATCCTAATTCACGGATCTCCGATCACAAAGGTTGGGTTACTACTATGGTGTAACATCTATGGGTCTCATACCCATCTCCTCGATGCAATATCTACCACATTTCGTGATAGTCCCTTTGTAAAGGGATCTGCCAGTTTTTGTCTGCTTTTATATACGTAATGCTTATTACTCGGAGTTTCTCAACTTCCCGAGACTTCAAACGTCTTTTCACGTGTCTTGATGACTTTGCATTATCTTTAGAATTGTTCACTTTAGCGATGATCGCTTGGTTATCACAATTCATAAGAATAGCCGGTACAGGTTTTTCAACAACCGCAAGTCCATCAAGAGCTCACGCAGCCATTCTCGCCTCAACAAGAGTGTGTCCAAAGTGCTTAATTCTGCTTCCATAGTTGACCTCGTCAATATGGTTTGCTTGCAAGACCTCCATGACACTTCGCCACCACCATGAGTAAATACATACCCACTTGTTGCGTAAAGTACATCAACATCGGAGATCCAATTTGAATCACTATATCCTTCTAGCACAGCAGGATGCCCTGAATAAGTAATTCCGAACTCATAGTACCTCTCGAGATAGCGCAAGACCCTTTCTAGTGCATGCCAATGATCATCACCGGGTTGGACATGAACCTACTCAGTTTGCTCACAGCAAAAGAGATATCTGGTCTTGTAGCGCTATCTAAGTACATGAGTGAACCGACAATTTGAGAGTATCTTAATTGATCTCTCGCTTTCTTTCTTGTTCTTTCCGAGTGTCACGCTGGGATCATAAGGTGTTGGAGAAGGCTTGCTATCCATAAAACCGAATCGGTTCAAGACCTTCTCAACATAGTGAGATTGCGTTAATGTAATCCCACTCTCATCCTTAATAAGTTTGATGTTTAGAATTACATCGGCTTCTCCCAGATCTTTCATGTCAAAACTTTTGATAGAAAAGACTTGACCTCATTAATTGCATTAATGTTTGTACCAAAGATCAGATGTCGTCCACATACAAGCATAATATGACACTATTGCCCCCACCATGGCGATAGTAAACACACCTATCAGCCTCGTTAATGACAAATCCTGCAGAAGTCAAAGTTCTTTCAAACTTCTCATGCCATTGCTTAGGTGCCTGTTTGCACCATACAAAGATTTTAACAACTTGCACACCTTTCTCTCTTCACCCTTTACCACAAACCCGTCAGTTGATCCATATAGATCTCCTCTTCCAACTCTCCATTGAGAAAAGCTGTCTTTACATCCATTTGATGAATGATAAGACCATAAGAGGCAGCCAAGGAAAGTAACACTCGAATGGTGGTCATTCTAGCAACGGGTGAATAGGTGTCAAAGTAATCTTCGCCTTCTTTCTGAGTGTAGCCCTTGGCCACTAGCCGCGCTTTGTACTTATCAATAGTACCATCAGGCTTTAGCTTGTTTTGAACACCCACTTACAGCCCACAGGTTTACAACCATATGGTCTATCGCTTAGTTCCCAAGTTCCATTAGAAAGAATTGAGTCCATCTCATTATGAACAGCTTCTTTCCAATCATCTACATCCGGAGATGCATATGCTTCTAATCGTCTTGGGTGTGTCGTCCACAAGGTATACAATGAAATCATCACCAAAGGATTTTGCAATCCTTTGTCTCTTGTTCCTTCTAGGAACTTCATTGTTATCCTTCTCAAGGACTTCCTCATGTGATTGTTCAAATATTCATCAGTTGTACTAGATTCAGGAATTATCTCGTAAGAAAATCTAACAATGCTATGCATATCTTTCATAGGAAATATGTTCTCAAAAATGTTGCATCACGAGATTCCATTATAGTATCAACATGCATATCAGTACTTCAGATTTTACCACTAAAACCTATAAGCAATGCTCCGTTGAGCATACCCTAGAAAGACACAATCCACTGTCTTTGGTCCAAGTTTATGCTTTCTTAGGAATAGGAATATTGACCTTGCCAAACATCCCCAAGTGCGCAAATAAGAAAGTGATGGTTTTCTCCCAACCCACTCCTCATAAGGGTTTTCTTTATTATTGTTGGGAACTCTATTCAGGACATGACGTGAAGTCAATAGAGCCTCCCCACCATGCCTTAGATAAACCAGCAAGTGTTCAACATGGCATTCACCAAGTCATCAATGTGCGGTTTTTCCTCTCGCCACTCCATTTGATTGAGGTGAATAGGAGGCGTCCTCTCATGAATAATACCATGTTCCTCACAAAATTCATCAAAACTTTTGGAAAATACTCTCCACCACGATCGGACCTAAGACGCTTGATCTTTCTCTCTAGTTGATTTTCAACTTCAGCTTTATAGATTTTAAAGTAGTCTAATGCTTCATCTTTAGTTTGCAACAAATAAACATAGCAAAATCTAGTCGCATCATCAATCAAAGTCATGAAATATCTCTTTCCACCTTTTGTCAACACACCATTCATCTCACAAAGATCAGAATGTATGAGTTCTAGAGGTGCCAAGTTTCTCTCCTCGGCAGCCTTATGAGGCTTTCGAGATTGCTTAGATTGCACAAACATATGGCACTTAGAACCTTTGGCAACTGTGAAGTTCGGAATTAAACTCATGCTGGATAGCCGAGACATTAAACCAAAATTAATATGACATAAACGACAGTGCCAAATACTTGCATCATCATTAACACTAGCACAAATTTGGTTTATTGACTTATTGCAAAAATCTGAAAGAGAAAAGCGGAACAAGCCTCCGCACTCATAGCCTTTTCCTATAAATTGTCCAAATCTTGACACGATTACTTTATTGGACTCTAAAACTACCTTAAATCCATCTCGACATAGAAGGGAGCCGCTAACTAGATTCTTGTTCATAGTAGGGACATGCTGCACGCCCTTAGTTGCACGATCTTTCCCAAGTAAACTTCAGATCCACCGTGCCAATGCCACGAATGAAGCATGTGACCCATTCCCCATTAGGACGGAAGAATCCCTTGCGACCGATAAGAAGTAAACAGGAGATGTCAAGACGCACATGAACGTTAGCACCGAATCAATCCACCAAGAAGATGATTGAAATACTGAAAGCACAATAGGTAAATTACCATACCCATCAGTATTGCTATCGGTCACCATGTTGACAGTCTTGGAGTTTGTTTTCCCTCTTCGGTCTGCATGTTCAGGGCATTCCTTGGAAAAGTGTCCAGGCTTCCCACAGGCGTAGCACTCTAGCTCAGCCTTGTTGAACTTCTTCTTCTTGAAGGTAGTAGTCTTTGTAGGCTTGTTGAAAACAGGTTTGTTCTTCCCTTTGTTCTTGTTCTGTGGGTACCTCTGCACCATGTTAGCAGTAGGCTGAACCTCACCTCCTTTTTCAGTGGTATCTATAGCCCGAGCTTTTTCTTCAACATCAAGAGATGCAATCAGATTTTCAACTGATATCTCCTGTCTCTTATGCTTCAGAGTTGTGGCGAAATTCCTCCATGAAGGAGGCAACTTTGCAATCATGCACCCAGCCACGAATTTGTCGGGTAGAACACATTTAAGGAGTTCAAGTTCCTTCACAATGCATCAGTATCTCATGAGCTTGTTCAACCACGAACGGTTATTCACCATCTTTTAGTCATGAAAACTCTCCATGATGTACAGTTCATCGCTCAGCATCTGTTGCAATCAATTTTGCATTCAAGGCATCTCACAGAATTTTTCCGTCGCTTATGTGCATGTACACATCACACGACGGTCAGCAAGAACACTCGAATGCATCCCACAAACATAGTATTGGCTTCCTGGAATTTTCTCCGATCTTCGCCGGTCATTCCTCTGGAGCACCAACACTAGCGTGGAAAACTTTCGAGCGATAAGCGAGCGTGGTCTTCACCGCCACCTCTTAAAGTGCACACCGTAAACTTACCCGGCCTCAGTGCATCAGCGAATCCAGCCATAGTTAACTCTGGAAATTGCCTATAATTAGGTTTTTGGATTGTTGGAATATTAGGCAAGTTCATGATTAATTCTAGTAAATAATTCATGACTAGAAGAGATACTAGCATGCAATAATCTAGCAAACTAGAAGAACAGCAAGACATGCATAACAGCAGCAAACACGTAACAATAGCTGTAGAAACAGACATGAACAGAGGATGTTGGACGACTTGATCGTTAGCTATTATGGGTGCGATGTTGTTGATGATGATGTTGGTGACGATCTGCTGGCGACGGCGATGAATACGACGATGAGTAGCACCGCCGACTTGGACGGAAGACGACCCGTGATGACGAATTTGAGCGATCGGCGCGGCGCTTCCCAAAACCTAATTCGTCCTCTCCGTTGCAGGATCGCAAAGACGAACGGTTCCGAGACCTGCTCTCCCACGCCCGATGCACGCCGGCGTTTGGGATGGAGTAGACTACGATGGCGGCGCAAGTTGTGAGATGAGGCAAAACCTCGCATGTACGCGCCGCCTCGCCCAGCCCAGCCCGCCCGCCCGCCCGCCCGGCAAAGCGAGGCGAGCCAGCGCCAAGCGTGTGGTTTTCCCTTTCTCTTCTCACACACTACTTAGAGTGATGGAGAGAACCCACTATATAAAGAGGTCCAACTCTTCTTCAACTTCCAAGGTGGGACTAAACTTAGCACCACCACTTGCCATTTTACACATGGGCTTTGAGATTTCAGAAATTGCTATGGGCCTAGACCATTAATTCTAACAACACATACCCTGTAAGTGGCCATAATTCGACCTCTTCATCAAGGACGATATTGAGGTTGGAGCTTTACTACTCTTTCCCGCCAACAGCGAGGTAACATTTCCTTTTTCTCTCCCCACGTCCAATCCAATCGTTCCCAGTTCATGTAACTCCTTATTTCTGCTGTAGGGCAACACGCTGCAAGTGTTCATCAAATTGTTAGTATCAATGCCTCAATTCTAACAGAGAATTTTCCGTAGGAGCACATAGCATTAATCAAGAATCAACTCGGCAATTTTTGGATCAGACAAGGTAACTAATCTAATAAATTCCCCCTGTGTATGCTGCAATACAGTAATGTTTTACTTTAGTTAAGTTGGTACTTCAAAATGATGATCTTTTCACAAGGTGTGATGTGGTCACATATTTACCTAGATCTACCTTCTAAATCATAATCCGTTTAATATGGAGATATCTATTTGCGCATTCAGAGATAATTACATTAATGTAAAAACAGGGCTACCCTCCTTAAGCATATTTATTAAAAGATCAATTATCTATTTATTGAATCGGTCCATGTTACTGATGCTCTATTTGCATTGAAAAAAGCTTGGTTGTGAAAGATGATATATCTTGGCAATTGGGCATAGTGACTAAAAAGTCTATAAATGTTAGATGTCTAGGAATGTTGCGAAATTCTTTTATTTACTAGATATAAAATTATCCATCCATTATTTTCTGTTTATATGCCAACTCTGGGCAATCGAAGAACTTTTTCCACTCCTTTCTAAAAGGTATGCCCAAGTTATTTTTCTGTAACTATACACTAGAACACACACACACACACACACACACACACACACACACACACACCTGACTATGTTCCTGGAGGTGAGCATATATGTTTAAGCTCATGTCAATTGCAGCATTTCCTTGATTCGACATTTATATAATGATGCACAGTGGTCATATTTGGAAGCTCATTCCTGTAAACTACTACTCCTTCCTATCCAAAATAATTATTGCAGTTTAGAACAGGGTTTAGTTCAAAACTATGATACGTTTTATGGATCGAGAGATTCTCCGTCCGTCAGGAATACTTGTCATCAAAATGGATAAAAGGGGATGTATCTAGATGTATTTTAGTTCGAGATACATCTCTTTTTATCCATTTTGATGACAAGTATTTTCGGACGGAGGGAGTATGATGCATGTTCGCTGTTTGGAATTGATTGCATTGTTTAATAGTAACTGATATATTTCCGAACTCCTTTCGGATGTAGCAGCAAGAAGATAAGGCACTCCACAGAAAAAATACAATCTATTCTAAGGGTTTCAGTTCTAAATATGACACATATGTTTTTCATGGTGTAGAATTAAAAATCTATTGGTGTTGGAAATGCGACATTGGGATCCCAATCCCTTGCTTTTATTTGTAACGCCCATTTCATATTAAATGCTTATGCCAAAAGAAGTTCACCCTATGGCCGCACAAGCGAATCGAGCTGCGGGGGTGGCTACAGGTGTGGACAAGCAAGCTCAAGGCAGGGAATCAAGGAATCAAGCTGATGGGAGCTACCGGAAGCAGAAATTTTGGAGTGAGAAAGGGGATCGGGCAAGGGCAAGACCAAGAGCAACATCTGTATGTGTGAAAGCGTGAATGGGAACGAGGATTTCATTTTATGTGTCGGAAAGATGTGTGGTCGCTAAGTACATCTGAGTGAGCCTGCTTGGTTAAATCTCATAATATTCCACTAGCAGAAAAAAAGAACTTTTCCAAAAGCAACACAAAAAATACTCGAATGTAAGACTACATAAAAGGGAAAGTACAATTAGCATGGTGGCACCAATATAACCAGTAAAGTATTGTACGTACATGTATAAATAGTGTGCACTATGCCTTTTTTTTAGTAATGAACGTAGTATGGAGGATGTTTCTTTTCTAGAAAGTGGACAATATATCTAACAACAAACTATGCTAACGTGAAAATGCACCATTTTTTCGAACTTGGAAATTTCAATCCAATTAACCGCTGTGTCGAGCAAGATCACCGGCAATCAAGTCTCAGATAAAGATAGAAGCAGCGACCCGACATACGGCTTGGGACACATGCACCATATTCAATCCATGCATGGCTAGAGCATCCACAACATTATTACAAACCCGTGGGAAAAAAAGAGATAGAAAAGAAACTAAAATGCAACATAGCAAGAGCATTTATTTCCCTATAAAGGACTTAATTTGGCATTTATTTCCCTAAAATACAAGTCACCATTGGTACTGCTGGGCACATGTGTATTTCTTTAAAAGAAGAAAATAGTTTTATTTCATAAAATAGGATTACGATCGCTAAGACAAATTCTAAAGCAGAATTTGGTCCAATGAGCGGTGCAACCCTGAGACGATAAAAACTCCTACACTAGGAACAACCTTATTTAGACTGAGCACATGTGTATTAACTTAACTAAATCAAGTGACCATTGAAACAAATAACTACCGACAAAGTTTTCATGGATATTTGCAATATATAAATACACTACTTTTTATACCAAACTAAAACAAATTCACCTTAAGTACAAAAATCATTATATATTCAAACAAGTACCTACCAATCGTGCACAATGTTAGCAAATCTAAACATGCCTACATGAAAACAATGAGAAGTATTAGAATTGTGTTTACTGGAAAAAAATAACTAAGCACATGATCTAACTGCCGAAAATAAAATTTTGAACGATGGAACTAATCATAAAAGAATAGTTAGTACATCATGCATAATTAACACGTAAATGATGAAGTGGTGAGGAATATACGTGAATATCAGTAAAAACCCAAATATACTAAAGATAAAACTATGTTCACAGAAGTCTTATATATTTCAAAATGGCATCACATGTTATTTCGATTATTTAGACAAATGAAATTGTATGTTCTCATTAATAAACTTTATAAATTTCTAGCCCGCGCATCGAGCGGGCCACTTTGCTAGTTACCTTAATAACACACCACATTATTACTATAGAGATAGATATGAACTATGTGTACTACATGAACTCGAATTCTATTTTTTGAATACCCTTGATGTTGATTCCAAATAATAGCACATTTGATGTACTAACTATATATTCATAATCTAAACCATATTCCATACGTACACCGTGGTTATCACACAAAGTATAGTGCCCCGCCCCCTACATTATGACAAGTATTTAGACTTGAGTTGCAAAAGCCACACATTATCCCAAATTATAATCAATGTTGTACATTATGATATCTTCTTCAAGTATCCATATCCACCTTTTTATAATGAATTATGATCTTTGTTCGTCTTTTACACCTTCAGGATCCTCTTCTATTTGTAGCTAGCCAGCGCTAACTTTCTATCATGCATGCAGACGCCCGCCCCCCTCACACACCCTTAGAGTCCCCTCCATCGCAGCATGTTCATTATTTCTCTTTAGGTCGCCCACCAGCGGTGTGTGTGTAGGCCCCTGCTCCTTCTTTCCTGCACACACCGTCGATATACCTCTCTAGCCAAGTGTGCCTACAACAAACACATATATACTTCCCTCTTCTCTTCTCACCATCCATGCCCCCATATGTCCAATACGATTCCACGCAGTGCACACTCCGCCTCTCTTTCATTAGTCACATGCTCGCACACTCCTCCCCTCGACATGGTAGGCCTCTCGCACCACCTCCTAGCCACACTCTCTCCCCGTCGCCTCTCCGACCTTATTTGCTTCTAACACATGCAGGCGTGTATATGAACTGATCTCCCTACATATATCCAGGTCGACTATAATTCATTTTCACCAAGCACCGATACACTTACCTCGCTAGTTATGTCTCTCCTTTTCTCGGACTCACGACGGTTGATCTTCCTATGTAGTTACGCATGCTTACCACAACCATATCTTCTCCCCTCATCATCCTTGAATACCTCCTGACCGTCTCTCACACGCACGTGCATAGACAGACAGACATCCCCCGCCCTCTCTTATTGATATTGCACTCATACCCTTCGTTTGTCTAGCAGGCCTCTCCCACCATTTGTGAGACGCCACTCCACCACCAACCCTCCGACGCCTACCTTTGTCTTTTCCCAACCTTATTCCTCTGCTACACATATCCATGGATGTCGATCGATCTCCCTCAATACATAGCTAGGTCTCTCTCCTTCCCAGCACATATACTAGTCGACCGGTCTCTACCCCCCTACACACACACACCGATAGTCGAACATTGTAGGTAGGTATCCATGCCACGAGAAGAACTGCACCTCTGCCTCTCAAATTCCAGTGAGGCCAGCGCCTGTATCTTTGACGTGGGCAAACACAAATTCGATGGCACTCTTTATCGATCGCGCAGCCACACACTTCATCCCTGTTTTCAATTCTATCGATATCTCACGTCCATGACTCCGTTTCACACACATTGCATATGTTACGTTTTTCTGATTGAGATATCATCAACACATTGCCTATGTTTCGCACAAACCATGTCTCTCACACCCACCCACGTGCGTACCTGCACCTAAAGAAGAAGTGCACGCAGGACGCACATACTCACGTCTCGTTCCCGGCCACACCCGCGCGGGTACACGGTGGAGTTCGTTTCTGTACGAAAAGGCAGCCCACATGATAATTTGACGCGTGTAGCGGTTGTTTACTTGAAGGAGGGTCGGGTACCATGCCCAGAATATTAAACGATTGCCATGGGGAAAATGGAAAAATGGGTTTGTCTCTCGTGAGTCTCGTCACACAATCTCACACAAGGCCGTCGTGGCCTCTCTCTCTCAGCATTGGTCAGTGATCTGGCCGCATCCCGTCCGCCGGTGGAAAGGGAGGATGTGCATCGTCTCTCCGTTCCACGGCATTGAGGCAGCTCGTCCGGATCTGCGGTACCCGCAGTTCTCTCTGACCAAGCTCCGGCGCGGTAGGGCCTTCGCCACTTGCTCGCTGCCGTAGTATGGGTAGATCCCGGCCGCCGGCGCCCTCCTAGTAACATCCCAACGACCCTCAGGTACAGCTTCCTCCGGCCTTGCTCCACTGCCCATCTTCCCACGTTGATGCATGTGGATCTTCTTTAGTTGTTTGCTTAAATCGTATCTCGGCGGCGATTTTCCATCTTGCAATCTCGTCCTCAAACCATTTTGATAAACCACCATGTGCTATCTTTCCCTTTTACATGGAACATGCTTCTTTTTGTTGGCGATGTGTCTTCAACTCGTGTTATTGGCAGTAATTGTTTCCTTTCGACCTCCTTTTGCAAACAGGGCTATCCATTTTCACCTCGTTGCTATTATGATTTTTGGTGAACTGCACAAATCACTTTTCTAAAGAGTGTTTTGTGCAGTTCCGCCAAAATGTCACACGGGCAACGTTTTTACGTTTCTGTGGGACTGCGGAAAGGGAGATTGGTTTTGCTATCCTCCTCATCCAACTCCGTGCCTAATCTTCTCTGACAAGAAGTTAGTCCTAAAGAGAGATCGTAGAGGTGACCGGCTTCTATTTAAGTGTGTTATGTTTCATCATCTAGTTCCACTATTATTGTAATCACACTGACTGGACATCTTTGCAAACAGGGACGGTCCGCCTGATTTTAGTGGAGCTCCACAAAATGATCGGATTGTGGTGTCCTTCATACACCTCTTTTTTGGCTACAGAGCTGGGTGAAACTAGCTGCAAAGCAATGAACACTATGCCAAGGAAATGGAGCCATGCCTACGAACAACATCGATCAATTACATTTTTTTTCTTTATTTGTACACCTTCTCACAACTTTGTCTTCAGTTGTGATGTGAATATCGGCGCTGATCTGCGAACCATTGAGATGCATTAGCCATGGTAGTTTCATTTGTATTTGATGGAATGTTGTAACGAGATAATCTTGAGGCAAGACACATGAATCCTAAGTTGAAACCTTTTTTTCCTGCGGGGAACCAGAGTTGAAACCTTCATAGCATCACAAAGACAATTTCATCAAAATTATGCGTACATATAAACAAATCCTGAAGGATTGATAGCAATGCCGAAACAATTCAACTTCGTTTACACCGACATGTTGGACATCCTTCATCCGCTCCACCCGACATGCAGCAATATTGAGTGCACAACACAACTTCAGGGAAAGATTCACCCGGTCGCTGCGCCGCAATAGTAATGACTATTGAGCAATCAAATCACAGAGCCCCACCTTCGCCACAATAAGTTGCTCTGACGAAGCAACCATCATTTCTCTGTTCCTTGAATCCGCTGGTACTCCCATATTCCCACAGTAAAGTTGCTTGGGCGAATCACCATCACTATATCCTCTCACGTGTGATGACCACAGGAGCTATCCATTCAGATTGCATGTTAAAAAAAATAAAGGTCGATAACTAATGCGGCAAACTTTCAAAAAAAACTAATGCGGCACTTCGAGCCAACGCGGTCATATCGCATTTTGCACGAGAAATTACACACCATATTTCGTTGACATGTGGTCCCGTTCCAACATATCAGTGAGACGACGGCGAGTAGTAGGAGTATTTCCGAACCGACGTGTAGGCCGGGGCGCCCCTTCGTGAACCGTGGCAAACTGGCAACCGTCCATCGACGCTTCGCCTTTCCCTCTCGATTTGGAACTACTGTCGCACGCTCTTCCTCTCCCTCCTCCATTTTACTTCAGCCCTTCACGCTTTCTTCTGCCATTGTTCTATCGTCTTCTCCATGGAGGGAATAGGACGGAAACGACCCCGTTGTTCTTGCCCCGATCTAAAAGATGACGTGGTGGAGGAACTCATTGATCAGTGCGACGTCATCACCTCGGCTAGCATGGCAGGTTCGTTCAAGCCCATTCTTGACTCAACTAATAACATCATTACAAGGAACCCAAGAGTCAAGGAACGGTTTGATCTCCCCTATCTTCTTCGCCGTGACCCTGATGACCGGCGCCGTCACGACGGAGGCCTCGCCCTGTGCAAGTTGATGCCACTTGATAATGATACGTATGATGTTAAGATGCCATCGCTTGAGGGCAAGGCCTGGGCAGGCGCAAATGGAGATTGGGTTGTTTACATTGGGTCCAACTGCGAGTGGGAACTTGTGAATGTGTACACTCGTGACCAGGTTCCACTTCCAAAAATCTCAGCAGACTGCCCAGAGGTTGAGCACACCGGTATTGTACGCATGTTCAAATACAATCGTGGTGACTGTCTACTACGGAAGATAGCAATTTCTCGAGTCCCCACCCGCTCTTGGAATTACAACAACTATGAAGTTGTTGCTATCTTCGACAAGCTTGTTGCCGTCGTTGCTGGTTTGACTCGATGGACATTGCTCAAAATCAGTTTACGACACGGATGAGTACCGTGATGCAATTGAATACGAGGGCCTTGTGTTTGCTGCCACCACTCGTGGCACTGTTTTTGCATGGAATCGTTATGATTTCGGTACGTTTGTCTTCCACCGTAATTATAATTGTTTCATCCACATGCATGTGGGTTATCAAGTTTCCCTTTACTAATTAACCTTCTTGTGTTTCCAAGGTCCTGTGAAAATTCCACCACCTATACTTGAAAATTTTTATAACCAAGGGGGAGATGACGATGGTGATGATCACGAGCATGAGGACAAGCAGCGCCCATATACTCGTTGGCGCCTGGCAACTAATTCTGATGGATCACCTCTTCTCGTGTGTATACAGCCCACTGATGATGTTATTGCTAAGGAAGCAGGTGTAGTCTCCCATGGTCGCACTCTCCGGACCTATTCCAACACCTGTTGCATGGTATTCGGGATGGACACTAGTGTGCTAGCGCCAACACCTTCTCCCTGGTACATAATTGATAGTCTTGGAGAAAACTCGCTCTTCCTTGGACAAAACTATCCGATGATGGTGAAAGGCGATCCAACTGCTGTTGACACAACGTTACTAGCACCATTTATGAGAAGCAACTGTGTCTATACCTCGACATTTGGGTGGTTCCCCACCCCGGTATCGATATAGTAGGCCGCTTCAGCCGGATGATCAGTCTGCGTTGGTCTCGAGATCGACAATAGATGCCCCGTCCCAGATAATCACTTGTGGTTCAAAGCAAGCGTTTCCAACGCCGAGGAATGGTTGAGTTGAAGTTCATTTCATTGCTTGTTATTTGTTGTGTGGTGAAAACTTTAGTATTTATAATGTATCCTCGTTGTCGATGTGGGTTGATGACCTGTTGTATGTAATAAAATGATATGCCTGTGATAAACTTACTAAATTTATGAATGGCTTTCGAGTTGCTTCTGTGAGTGAGTGGTGCGACGAGGCAAAAAAATATTTTCCGAATACATAATTGCACGTGCATTGCAATAGGTTATCGGATGAGGCCAATCATCAACAATAGTAGTACACTATTTGTACTAGCTTCACATGCTTCGCGCGTCATGCGGGTGTTTTTACTGTAGCCATACGTAACCAGCACCTCGAATCCTTGATACTAGTAGTAATATATAGTAAGCATTCACGTCCAGGAGTAAGGCACACGCCACCAGCACGACTTCCATCTGACACCAAATTTCTTGGAGTCCGTGCTAGAGCAATCTCTTCAACCTCATCGTTTCTCTAACTCAGCCATCGCGCGACGGGCGAGGTGGGAGTTTGCCGATAGTCGGTTTCCTCAACTGCGGTCCCACTTGTAAGGCCAACTCCAACGCTCTATCAATATATGGATGCACTCTTCTTCCCAATACAAAAACTTGCATCCATTCTACTCCCTCCGTTCTAGTATTTGTCAAAATATATATGTATCTAGACATGTTTTAGTATATAGGCACATCCATTTTTGGACAAATGGAAGTCAAGTATTTTGGAACGGAGGGAGTACACAATAAATTTTTTAAGTTAGCACAACTAGTATAATCCAAGAGCACAACCGAAGATTTGGTCGGGTTCTTCCTCCTTTTGCCGACACGTGGGACATCCAGCATCCAGGTCGTGTCATGAAAGAAAATAGAGTGGTACTTGATAAGTTCAAGCCACGAGATGTGCATCTTGGGTTAAACTGTAAATAGAATCTTACTACTCTTGAGTAACTCCAAAAGCGGCCACCGAAGATCTTTCTTGGATTTGTTTTTCATCACCAGCACGTCGAGGTGAAAGATGTGCAGGTTCAGTGGGTCCTCTTGCATTTTCACTGACATGTGGGGCCGCATGTGAGCAAACAGATGATGGGCTCCGCGCGTCCGCTGGCTGGCTAAGAAGAGAGATAGAGGAGTGCTGAGCACGGACTGCAGGAATTGTTCTACGTAACCAGCACCTTGATATTCGCATGTGGTTGTTTCTAGAATAAAAAAAGGAGATACCTCTACTTATGTTACTCCCACTACGCCTAGCCTAAGGTTAGTAGGTGACCTTGCGCTTGGCTCTTCGCCTCTTCCGGAAGTCGATGGTTCTACAGTAGTGCTTCTAGCAATCTGACACCAAATGAACTGCTGCACGTCCACCGCTTGTAAGAAAAAGTTTCTCCTCGTGCTGCGAGCCACCACGCACGCGTTGGCGAGGGAGAAGGCATAATCAAGCTTCTCGTCGTTCTGTGAGTTGACGGGACACATCAAAGTTATTTACTAGTAGTACGTACTCTCTCCAAAAAAGGGCTGACCATGTCATTGCTACCATCCCGTGCTCCGTCGTTGAGTACGTGCATCATTCACGTGCCATCGAGGAGAAAAAAAATATTGCGTAGGTGCCATCGAAGTGCACGACTCACTTACGGAAAAGGGTTTCCCCCCGCTCCCCCCCACGACTCACTTACGCACTGCTTGTCTGATTATCTCCATTTTCTTGCATGACACGTGCACCTTGATGCTAGATGTCTCGCGTGTTGGGAAAAGGATGAACAAAGCTCACGTAAAAGAAAAGAGATGAAGAGCATAGATTCCCGACGACCGAGGAGGAGCAAGGAACCTCGCGGTGGAGCGTCTGCAAGGAACCTTGCACATTTTCCCCTGTTTTTTGCCGCCTGCCCACCTATAAACAACTAAAAGAACATGAACTTTTCGGTAACCACTAGAAACGGTACATCAGGATGCTAAGTTGAAGATGTTCTATACTCCCTCCGTTCCCAAATATAAGTCTTTTTAGATACTTCAATAAGGGACTACATACGAAACAAAATGAGTGAATCTACACTCTAAAATATGTACACAAGCGAACGCACTTACTCCATCCGATCCAACTCATGCACATACGCGCACAGCATGGAGCACACAACGCACGTACACAAGACGTGCATGCACACACGCTCGGCCGCAGAATGCACGTGAATAACACATGCATGCGCACACACTCGGCTGCATGGAGGTGTGCGCCATCCGCGGCGACGTCCAGTTAGTCGTGCTACGGCGAAGCTCGCATGCAACGGTGCATACGCATCTCTTGCAGCACCTCGTTGCCGTCGTTGCTCAACTACTAGTCGGAGACGAAGACGACCGCAGCCTCGGCCTTAGAGCTAGCACCGATGGAAAAACACGCACGCTGCACGCACACGAGCACATACGGAGTGCCCACGACGTGGTGGTGGTGCGTCCCCAGTCGCCTCTACTCCTTCTGCGCATGTTGTCTATCAAGGCGGCTGCATGCTAATGATGATGTGGGTGAGATCTTCTAGGACTCAGATGATGACGAGGAAAATTATGAGACACAAGGTGACGTACACCGTCAAGGTCCACGGTCAAGGGGGTGCTAGCAAGTGCTTAGACGTGCTTGGAGCAAGTACAATAGAGCTGAGTCAGTGGGCTATAAGGAATAAACAGTAGTATATTTCTGCTTAGTTGGAGGAAAGAGAAGAGGAGCGAGAAGGTAAGCGGGCTCTTCGCGAAGAGCCAGCTCTAGCACGTGCTCCTAGGCACTTTGTAGTACATGTTGACTATAAGATGGGCTGTAGGCTTATAGCCAGCAGGTGGCTATACTATTAATGCTCTTTAGATGATGTGCTAAGTGCATTAAATGGCTTAGTAACTCAAGTGTTCAATGCATAGGTGCTTAGTTTATTGGTGCCACATCATATTTTATGCCTACGTGGTAGGCTTAGCAGCTATACATGGTGGAGCACTGGGAGAGGCCAAGGCTGGTCATAGTGGGGAGTAACTTGTACTGTAACATATTACTATGTTACTCTAAACATCTCTATAAACCGGAAAGGAGGGAGTAGTAACATACACTAGTGTCATATGCAGAGTATGGTTGCACATGATATTTCCCCGTCCGGACCGATCCCAAGTTGGCTTCTCACCTTCTTGGCCCAACAAAAACCCCTCCCCCCTCCCGCGCGCGCTTCCCGCCCGGCGCCAGCTGAGCCCGCCACTCCACATTGATGGCAAGTCAGGGCGACGCGACCTCTCATCGCTTCCGCTGAAGCAAAGACGCCGACCGAGGGCACCGCCCGCTGCACGCCCAGCATTTCAGACTACACAGTGGATAGTAACTTTTAGAGCAAGTACTACTATAATTAGATGACATAAGTAGGCTATAAGGATTTAAATATAGTATTTGTGCTTAGTTGAAGGAGAGAGAAGAGAAGCGAATTGTAAACGTGTAGCCAGTTGTACTCCAACATACTCTACTTTGTGAGACAAAAGGTGGGGCCATTATTAATGATATTGTATTTATACTAAAGGGACTAACGGACGCCTTAATTACTCCGTTTTTTTAGACAAACCTTGGTGGGGCTATTATTGACTTTTTTGAGCTATTATTGACTTGGACGTGGGGTTTGGGGGCCAAAGGCCTACTATTATACTCCGACCTGACATGCTCTACCCTAGCCGCCGCTGTATCATATGGTTTCGCACCGTTCCAGATCTTAGCGCCGCCACGCAATTATTCTCCAGCCCTCCTTCCGGCGTGCACCGCGAGAAGGGACAACAGTCCTCCGAACCCCGCCTTTCGTGATCCTCAGACGGAGAGGGCGATCAGCTTTTTCGGAGCACACTGCGGATCGCTGCCAACGACGACTTCCTCAACAACAGCCTTCTTCCCCGACCTCGGTAACCTCTTCATCAACGACATGAGTGAAAACATCAACCACATCGGTTTTGCTCCCGCTGTACAGTATGTGATTCTGTCCTCCTGGTTTAGTCCGCATCATTACTTTGATGTTTGCAATTGTCGTCATGATCTATTTACTGCTGATTCAGATTAAATCTCATACAAAATTGCTCATATATTCAACAATCCAATCCAAAAACCTGATCACAGGCAATTTACTCCGAGTTGTTTTGCTGCGCTTTTGAAGCCCCTACTTTTAAGGGGGTGCAATATAAAAGGTGGCGCACAAGAGCAGTATATTGGTTTCAGATCATGTGCTGCTATGACGCCACTAAGGGTAAGCCTGAGGGCGATTTTAATCCTACACAGCAGGAAGCTTTTCAGAACATGGATACCCTCTTCAATGCCGCCCTCCTGAGTGTTCTTGACGATTCCATTGTGGATTTGTATATATTGTTTGATAGCGGCAAAGACATGTGGGCTGCGCTCGAGGCCACGTTTGGGCCCTCGGGCGCTGGCAACGAGTTGTACGTCATGGAGCAATTCTGTGACTACAAGATGACTGATGAGCGCTCTGTTGTTCAGCAGACTCATGAGATACAGTCACTCTCTAAGGAACTTGAGTACTTTAAGTGTGTGTTGCCGGAGAAATTTGTTGCTGGGACCATCATTGCCAAGCTTCCACCTTCGTGGAACGATTTTGCTAATTCTCTGAAAAACAAGAGACATGAGTTTTCTGTTTTGGATCTTGTCGGTGTCAAAACCGGCGGATCTCGGGTAGGGGGTCCCGAACTGTGCGTCTAGGCGGATGGTAACAGGAGACAAGGGGCACGATGTTTTTACCCAGGTTCAGGCCCTCTCGGTGGAGGTAAAACCCTACTCCTGCTAGATTAATATTGATGATATGGGTAGTACAAGAGTAGAACTACCACGAGATAAGAGAGGCTAAACCCTAGAAGCTAGCCTATGGTATGATTGTTGTTTGTCCTACGGACTAAAACCCTCCGGTTTATATAGACACCGGAGAGGGCTAGGGTTACACAGAGTCGGTTACAATGGTAGGAGATCTACATATCCGTATTGCCAAGCTTGCCTTCCACGCCAAGGATAGTCCCATCCGGACACGGGACGGAGTCTTCAATCTTGTATCTTCATAGTCTTGGAGTCCGGCCAAAGATGATAGTTCGTCTATCCGGACACCCCCTAGTCCAGGACTCCCTCAGTAGCCCCTGAACCAGGCTTCAATGACGACGAGTCCGACGCGCATATTATCTTCGGCATTGCAAGGCGGGTTCCTCCTCCGAATGCTTCATAGAAGATTTTGAACACCAGGATAGTGTCCGACTCTGCAAAATAAGTTCCACATACCACCGTAGAGAGAATAATATTTACACAAGTTCAATCTACTGACGTATCTCGTGGCATGACGTCACACCACGGCCAAGTCTTTATTCGAATCGTTTTTACTGTTCCACCTCAGCGCGTTTAGCGAAGCAGTTTCCTTGGCACGTCTTGTCAAAGCAGAGATCGTTTCCCCTTATTCCGGGATTGTCATCAATACGGGCGTGGGTAACCCAACCGTGCCATTGATTACGGCGCTTCAGAGATAAGCGAGTTTTACCAGGCTGGTGGGGACGCCTAGTTTTCGTCCGTCCATACGCCTTCTTCCTCCTTTGCTTATCCATCTCCGCGCACTCGAGCTCCAGCGCCCAAGTCTGCACATCTCGCCTCAACCTTCTCCAGACATCCGGAGCGGGAGGCAAGTGGATGGCCTCCTCCGTCACGGAGGGGCACATCAAGAGACTGCGAAAGGCCGGATACTTGTCCAGCGACATCGCGCATCGGCTCCCCGACAAGGGGCAGCTCATCCCCACCCCCGGGCCCCATGAGAGGGTGGTGTTCCTCACCCACTTCCTCCGCGGACTAGGTTTTCCACTTCGCCCATTTGTCCGGGGGCTCATGTTCTACTATGGCCTGGATTTCCACGATCTGGCCCCGAATTTCATCCTCAACATCTCAGCGTTCATCATCGTGTGCAAGGCCTTCCTCTGCATCCAGCCCCACTTCGGCATATGGCTGAAGACCTTCAATGTCAAGCCGAAGGTAGTGGGCGGCCGCCAAGCGGAGTGCAGAGGTGTCATGGTGGGCAAGATGCCCAATGTCC
Organism: Aegilops longissima; assembly: GCA_021605205.1. NCBI lineage: Eukaryota > Viridiplantae > Streptophyta > Magnoliopsida > Poales > Poaceae > Aegilops > Aegilops longissima. The sequence continues at coordinate 271,739,991 of CM038676.1, forward strand.
TATGGCTCGAGGGTTCCTTTGTGGAGACCATAAAGGGGTGGCAATCGGGGTGGTTCTACATCACCGAGCCGCGTGACCCTAAATGGGCAGCGGCCCCCGAATTCAAATCTGGCATCCCCACGCGGCTCACCTCCTGGAAAGAAAAGGGCCTATCATGGGGTGATTTGGAGGAGTTGACCGGACTCCAATCCCGCGTCCAAACCTTGGTAAAACAAGAAGCTTAAGCTTGTCAACGTAGTCCAGGTCATGCTCATCCGCCAGATCCTCCCGTGCCAGAAACGGGCCTTTAATTTGTGGGAGTTTGATCTGGCACATCACCCAACCTTAAGCAGGCTCCTCGACACTACGTACGAAGATGCCTGGAAGGTGCTGTTCAAGGGCGCCGAGGCTCCTGCATCCGCTACCGAAGATCGCGGATTCAGCTCGCAGCGTCCAGCCGGCGAGGTAAGCCATTTTACCCTTTACGGGACACTCGTTTTTCATAGTTTGACTCTATGCGGGATCTAAACTCCCTTACCTTTGATAGGCCTGGCAAAAGACGTCCGGGCAGGTTAACTGTCTGGCTCCCTTGCCAGAAGACCCAGCAGACGCCCAATTAATGGGGCTACTGGCTCCGGCGCCTTACGTGGTGCCGGAGAAGAAGGCCAAGAAGAAGGCCACGGGAACTCGGAGGAGTTCCCGACGCCAGGTGTTATCGGACTCATCGTCCGATGACTCCGAGGCGGACTCCTCCCGCGAAGACGAGGAGGAGAAAAAAGAAGCCTCTCCCCCAGCGGGGGGAGAGAAGAAAAGGAAGGCTTCCCCAACGAGGGAGGCCGAAGGGTCCAAGAAGGGAAGGACCCTCCCCCCGGACTACTCCACCAATGCCGACGACGATGAAGAGGAGTGGCCACCAAGGACTAAGCCCCTGGCCACATCGTAAGTGTCCGGACTCCAGAATAATTCAAGGCATTTCATTTGTCGCATAGAATCTCATAACGCCGAATACAACCCTGCAGCCCGCCCAAGGACGGCCTCGATATTTCAACGAGTGGCTCCCTGGCACCGTCGGATGTGAATAGTACTTCACTTCCGGCCGCCTCCTCTCCTCGCGCTGCTGATGACGCCGAGGTGGGGTCCCAAAAGGGGCCCGGACAGGAGGAGGAGGTCCCGGAGGTGCCACAAGGCAACCTCCCGGACTTTGGGCACGAGGGGGATCAACCCCAAAGGGTTCTGAGTTCGGCCCTGGGCCAGACTCCGCACCGGAACCCTTAGTGGTTCCGGAGTCTGGCGGGCGGCCCCTTCATAAGAAGGGCGAGACTGCGACGCCAGTGACCTCCGTCCAACCGGAGGCGCCGGATAATTTGCTGGAGGCGCTCAACGGCGCCTCCATCGACGAGGAGCACCACACTGTTATGAGTGCGGTGATTCAGAAAGTTCGGTCCGCCAAGAGCGGGCTGACTGAAGCCTGCACCAGCCTTCTAACAGGCTTTGAGGTATGTGATTAAGATATGTAAAAAATAGTACCGCATAGACAGTAGCCCCTGATGCTCAGTTTGGTGTTCGGGAAGAAAAGCCGAACTGAGGATCTAAAAAGATATACGCAGGAGTCTAACATAAGCATGTCAATATGGGAATGCAGGCTGTGCTACTGACCTCTGCCGCACTAATTGCGGAGGTCAATGCATTGAAGCAGAGCCTCGAGCGGTCCGAGAACGAGCTCAGCCGTGCCAAGAAGCAGCTCGAGGACAAGGAAGGTAAGTAATACCTTATTAAAGTAATACCTTATAGAAAGGATTTGGTTGCAAAAAATGACAGGAATAACGTGAGTATTGCAGGGGCCACGAACGAGGTGGCGACCCTGAAGGAAGCGGTGTCCAAGGCCGAAAGCAATGCGGCCGCGGAACGCACCGAGCGAGAGAAGCAGGAGGCGTGGGTGGCGGAGGTGCGGCAAGAGCTCCAGGCTCTCGTGGAAAAACACGAGAGTTTGGAGCGTGACTCGAAGACTCGAGAGTCCGAAGCCCAAAAAGCCCTCCAGGAAATTGAGGCAATAAAGAAGTTAGCGGCGGGTAAGGTATTCTTCATGCAAAGCAAGCATGTAAAAGTGAATTATCTGTTACTTAACCGAATTCGGAGCTCTCCAGGAGCGTTCGCAGATCTGCCCCGTAGTGTGTCCGATGCTGCCGCGTTCTACCGAGCCGAGGAGGGGAGCTCGACGGAAAAGGTGTTCTGGTCTCGATATCTTTGAGGCGGACATCCGGTGCCCCTGAGCGACCAGCTGAAGCAGCTGGTCGAGCTCCACAAGGTGGCCGAACAGGCCATGAAGGGCCTCATAGTTGGCCTAAAGAAGCCATGCCTAGGAGCTACTACGGTCTGGTGCGGCGGCTGGTGGGTGCCTGTCCATGGGTTGAAGTCATCAAGCACTCCGTCTGCATTGAAGGTGCCCGTCGGGCCCTTGCCCGCGCTAAAGTGCACTGGGGCAGGATGGACGCCAAGAAGCTTGTGACGGACGCGCCACCGCCGGGCAAGGAGTATCGCACGCCCGAGATGTACTATATGGGTGTCCTGAAGGGTGCCCGCCTTATAGCGGGTGAATGCTCCAAAGATGTAATTTTTGAGTAGACTCGCATTTTGTTATCCTGTGCGCTGAAAACTTTGTTCATATGCGCTAAGCAACGCTTGTTAATTTAAAATATTACCTTCTGTGCGGCCGTTTATCAAATTTGAGAGACGGCAAGTCGTTGGCTTCAGCCCCATGCCACGAGTGCTGGGGTGTTCGGGATAAACTTGAGCACTCTTGTTCCCATTTTTGGGTCCTTCGAGGGAGGCGCTCAACACAACGAACGAGTCAACCGGACTTATAATGCTTGAACACTCCCACTTAGCCATAGAATTCTATAATTTTAAATTTCGGTGAAGCCCCTAGTGTTCGGAAGACCGAATTCGGGGCGCTATCCACGCCTGGGCCGAACAAAGCCGGCTCCTCGCTCTATGCGGCATAAGTCTTTAGGGACTCGAAAAAACCTCTCGAACAGCGACTGGCTCTCGCCCTATCATGACGGCCAGTTTTAGCTTTCTCCACTGAGGTGCTCAACCCAGCTCAACTGGGGCACAATCGCAGTGGTTCTCCCAGCGCTACCTTAGCCGATATAACGGAACGTAAGGTACCAAAACATCGGAGCCGCGCAAACCCAACTATTGACCCAAGACATGATTCGGAGCCGATGCATATAATGCTATAAGTTCGGGGTGCCGCACTTGTGAAAGTGTTCGGACTTATCACACCATAATTTGGGGAACTTAAGCCCCTGGTGTACTTTGCCGTACCAAAGCGTACGGGTGCAACATGTCATAAGTGAACATGTATAGATAGAAAAAGGAATGCAATAATAGGCAAAAAGCGATGCATTGTTTATTAAAAAAATACTGCAATGAAAGCAGAACGATACAAATAGTGCGATAAGCAAGGGATGGGACTATGTAACATGTCCCCCTCCAGGGGTAGGCTGCGGGGTGGTATGTAAAACAGGTATAATGCTCGTAATAGAGACCACCTGGATACTGGACGTAGCTTTTCTGCTTCCCTGGCTGTTGCATCGTGAGTTCGGCAAGTCTACTGCCGGACAGGGCTTCTGGAAAACGGAGTCCTGCGAATAAGAGAAAAAAAGAATGACCCAATTGGGAGCCCCTGGTGCGGTTGAGCCGCTCTCCGGGCATGCCATGGTCGTGCCCCTACCCCTATGCCCATGGTATCTCCAGAGCATAGTTATGTACACGTGGTACTGGTCTCGCGATTTCGCGAGGGCTGGGGTTGGGGCCGTATTGCTACGCGTGCTCGGAACGTGCCAGGTGGTCTTGTTGTAGGTTACTCCGGGCGCACTTGACGGTGTGCGGCCGCTTAACAGCCGGACTCGAGAATTACCTTAAGAGGCTACTTTGTACTTCCGCCGCGAGAGCCGCTGTATGCTCCTCTGTTCGGAGAGAGCGTTCGGTGTTTCCGTTGACCGTAATGACTCCTCGAGGGCCTGGCATCTTGAGCTTTAGGTACGCGTAGTGCGGTACCGCATTGAACTTTGCAAATGCGGTTCGTCCGAGCAGTGCATGATAGCCGCTGCGGAACGGGACTATGTCGAAGAATAACTCCTCGCTTCGGAAGTTATCCGGGGATCCGAAGACCACTTCAAGTGTAACTGAGCCTGTACAGTTGGCCTCTACACCTGGTATGACGCCTTTAAAGGTTGTTTTTGTGGGTTTAATCCTTGAGGGTCTATGCCCATTTTGCGCACTGTATCTTGATAAAGCAGGTTCAGGCTGCTGCCGCCGTCCATCAGGACTCTAGTGAGGTGAAATCCGTCGACGATTGGGTCTAGAACCAATACGGCGAATCCGCCATGGAGGATGCTAGTGGGGTGGTCCCTTCGATCAAAAGTGATCGGGCATGAGGACCATTGATTGAACTTTGGGGCGACTGGCTCCATCGCATATACATCCCTGAGTGCACACTTCCGCTCCCTTTTGGGTATGTGTGTTGCGTATATCATGTTCACCGTCCGCACTTGTGGGGGGAAACCCTTCTGTCCTCTATTGTTCGGCGGCCGGGTCTCCTCTTCGTCATCGCTATGCATCCCCTTGTCATTATTTTTGGCAATTAACTTGCCTGCCTGCTTGAACACCCAACAATCCCTGTTGGTGTGATTGGCTGGCTTTTCGGGGGTGCCGTGTATCTGGCACAAGCGATCAAGTATTCGGTCCAAATTGGACGGGCCCGGAGTATTTATTTTGAATGGCTTTTTCCGCTGACCGGGTTTAGAGCCTCTGAATCCGGCATTGACTGCCGTATCCTCAGTAGTGTCGCCATTAATGCGGCGCTTGTGCTTGTTGCGACGCGACCTGCCATTGTTGTCCTTGGTATCCGAACTACCGGGGTTTTTGGTCAGGTTGTTACTGCGAGCTAGCCAGCTGTCCTCTCCCGCGCAGAAGCGGGTCATGAGTGATGTGAGGGCTGCCATGGATTTCGGCTTTTCCTGTCCTAGGTGCCGGGCAAGCCACTCGTCGCGGATGTTATGTTTGAAGGCTGCAAGGGCCTCTGCATCCGGACAGTCGACGATTTGATTTTTTTTGGTTAGGAACCGTCTCCAGAATTGTCTGGCCGATTCTTCTGGCTGTTGAATTATGTGTCTTAGGTCATCGGCCTCTTGTGGTCGCACATAAGTGCCTTGTAAGTTGTCGAGGAATGCGGCTTCCAGGTCTTCCCAACATCCAATTGATTTTGCTGGCAAGCTGTTGAGCCAATGCTGAGCTGGTCCTTTAAGCTTGAGTGGGAGGTATTTGATGGCGTGTAGATCATCACCGCGGGCCATGTGGATATGAAGGAGATAGTCCTCGATCCAAACCGCAGGATCTGTTGTGCCGTCGTATGATTCAATGTTTACGGGTTTGAAACCCTCGGGGATTTGATGATCCATTACTTCGTCTGTGAAGCATAGTGGGTGTGCGGCGCCTCTGTATTGGGCTATATCACGACGCAGCTCAAACGAGCTTTGTCCACTGTGTTCGGCCCGGCCAGAATTGCTGTATCCAGCGTGACGGTTGTCATCACGTATCGTGGGGCACCCACGCGATCCATAGATCAATCTTGTTTTTCTTGCCTTGTCCTCCAATATGTCTCGCAAGTCTGGCGCATTCCCCCATGGCTTTATACTATTCGAGCGACGCCGGGGTGCGGCTTTAGTGGAGGGCCTAGAGGCCTCTCTGTCGCAACCACGGGGTGGCCGGTCGGCCGTATTGTGCGCTGGTGATGTAGGTTTAGGTGCTTCCTCCTTTAATCGGGGTAGCAGCCTGTGTTTTGGGTAGCTCTTGGAGGGGCATTCGAGTTCATACTCTTCGGCCGCAAGGAATTCAGTCCATCTGTCGGCTAGCAAGTCTTGGTCAGCTCTAAGCTGTTGCTGCTTTTTCTTGAGGCTGCTTGCCATGGCCATAAGCTTGCGTTTGAAACGCTCTTGTTCGACGGGATCCTCGGGCACGACAAATTCGTCGTCGTCGAGGCTTGCTCATATTCGGAGGGAGGCATATAATTATCGTCCTCTACCTCTCTGTCTGCCGCTCTCTCATGAGGGCTGGCTTCTCCGTCCTCCCGCGCTGAGTCCTGCTGGAGGGGGTTGTCTTCGGCACTGTCCGGGGTGTTATTGTCTTCGGTGCTGGAATCTCCATTTTTGCTGTGGCGGGATTTAGAGCGGCGCCGCTGACGCCGGCGCTTAGGCTGTTTCTTGGAGGGGTCGTCCTCTGTTGTTCCATCGCCATTCCCATCCTTTGGGATGTCCATCATGTATATGTCATATGACGAGGTGGCCTTCCAGTTCCCTATAGGCGCTGATTCTTGATCGTCTCCTGCATCGTCGTCCATACTGTCGATGTGTTCGGAGTCGAAGTCGAGCATGTCGGTTAGATCATCGACAATGGCTACAAATTGGGTGGTGGGTGGGCATTGAATTTCTTCGTCGTCCGCATCCCAACCTTCTTGACCATAATCCGGCCAGGGCTCTCCTGATAAAGAGAGAGACTTTCGTGAATTCAGGATGTCGCCAAAGGGCGAGTGCTGAAAGATGTCCGCAGTGGTGAACTCCATGATCGGCGCCCAATCGGATTCGATTAGCAGGGGCGCGGGAGGTTCGGAGTCCGGAGAGGAGTCCGGCACCTTGGAGCCACAGGCTTTACAAAGGACAGGGTTGGTATTCGGCTCTATCGCCGTAAAGGTAGCATCCCCCGAGACGGTGTCCGACCACCCGTCCTCGATCAGCGCAGTCGGCTCCGAGCTAAGGGTCAGAGCGGACACTTGTGCGGCCTCCAAGGCACTGTCCGGCGGCAGAGCTAGATCATGCCCATCGTGACAGTGCAGCGCGCTTGGCTGTGGCTCGTACCCGTCGAAGATCAAGTCTCCATGGACGCCAACCGTATAGTTCAAACTTCCAAATCTGACCAGATGGCCAGGGCCGTAGCTTTTGATCTGCTCCAGATGGCCAAGCGAGTTGGCCCGCAGTGCAAAGTCGCCGAATACGAAGATCTGTCTGGGGAGAAAAGTCTCACCCTGGACCGCGTCGTTGTTGATGATCGAAGGAGCCATCGGGCCTATAGGTGACGACACAGAGGAACTCTCAATGAAAGCACCAATGTCGGTGTCAAAACCGGCGGATCTCGGGTAGGGGGTCCCGAACTGTGCGTCTAGGCGGATGGTAACAGGAGACAAGGGGCACGATGTTTTTACCCAGGTTCGGGCCCTCTCGGTGGAGGTAAAACCCTACTCATGCCTGATTAATATTGATGATATGGGTAGTACAAGAGTAGATCTACCACGAGATCAGAGAGGCTAAACCCTAGAAGCTAGCCTATGGTATGATTGTTGTTTGTCCTATGAACTAAAACCCTCCGGTTTATATAGACACCGGAGAGGGCTAGGGTTACACAGAGTCGGTTACAATGGTAGGAGATCTACATATCTGTATCGCCAAGCTTGCCTTCCACGCCGAGGAAAGTCCCATCCGGACACGGGACGGAGTCTTCAATCTTGTATCTTCATAGTCTTGGAGTCCGGCCAAAGATGATAGTTCGGCTATCCGGACACCCCCTAGTCCAGGAATCCCTCAGATCTCATTAGCACTCTTGATTTTGAGGAGAAGGCGAGAGCAAAAGACACACGTGCTCGGGTCGCCGAGGGAGCTTCTAGTGCCCACATGGTACACGAGAAGAACTTCCAGCCCAACCAGCCCCAAAACAACAAGAACAAATCTCAGGGGAAAGGCAAGTTTGATGCAAAGAACAAGCCGTCACATTCTACCAACTTCAAGAAGAATTCTCATAACGGAAGGGATACAAACCTCAATTTTGGTAGCACCGCACAAAATTTATATGGCTGCATCTACTGCTGTCACCTAACCTCATGGTGCTCCGTATTCCTACATTCGTAACTAGGTACAATGACCACCGCAAGATGAAATTAGCTTATTCAGACGTTGACTTGCTGAATGCAAGCGGAGCGATCCTGTCATTTCTGGAGGAGCAAACAAGCAGTGCAGCCAAAGGTGGAAATCAACCAAGGACTTATGAAATTATGTGTAATCTTCCTCGTGCAGGTCAAGATCCCTTCGTCCGAGATGATCGTGTTTTTTCATGCCGAGCTATTGATATGTGCTACTGTTTTGCAACACCATTTAAGTATAGCTACTGTTTTCCTATCTTTTTAGATTCGTGACAATGAATAGGATATCGGGAACTGCACAATATGGACCCATGTTGAGTCATCTCTATTGCCTCATGTGTTTGCTGCAAATGTGTCAAGATCAATTGCAAGATGAGGCAGCTAGATAGCTGTGGAGTTGCCAACATGCTCAAAGTGCTCGCAACATTGAGAAGAAACAAGCATGCCCGGAAATTAATGCGTCTGCTGAGGAGGCCCTTTGCTCGTAGAAAGCATCGACCGATTTTCTTTATTTCCACACCTTCTCACAATTTTGTATATTGGTTATAGTATGGTGAATCATTGAGATGCATAGACATGCTGAACTTTTGTTCTTCTGAATGTTAGTTTAATGTGAGTGTTCGCATCCATGCACGCATCCTCTAATTTGGTGGATGCACACAGAGAAAATAAATCTCCTTAATTTACTCCATAACCACCCTATTAAATAGGCCTAGTAACAAACCAGGCGCATGCAAAGGGTCGGCGGGCACATGCATCCTGCATGCATGGCCATCATGCAAAGAACACAAAAGAAGAGAGCGGTTCTTGGGAAAAGGAAGTAGTTAGTGCAGCGTGCCTTATAAACACGAACAACTTGCTCTCCCGCCTGCCTCCCCACCCACCCGCCCGCTCCCCAATCTTCCTCACTCGCCCGTAAAACCCCGCTCACCTTCTTCCTCACTGCATGTAAAACGCCTGCTCCTCTTCTTCCATTCCTACAGAAATCCCCAGTCCTCCTTCTTCCCCACTCGCACTGCCACTAGGCTCGTCTCTGGCTACTCTGCTCAAACCTGTGAGCTCGGCGCGACGCCCACAAGGAAAATGGAGTTGGCTAGCCCCAACGCCATGAAGATGAGGCTCCCACCAGCAGCGATGCCGGTTGTAGATCCTGCACCCGGTAGCGCGGGGAGAAGCGGCGAGCCCCCCCACCCGGATCTGAGGAACCGGTAGAATCTATGGTGGACCGCATCAGCGATCTCCCGGACGTCATCCTTGAGGAGATCATCTCGCTTCTCCCCACCAAGGATTGCTGCCGCACACAAGTCCTCTCAACTCGGTGGCGCCCTCTATGGCGCACCGCGCCCCTCAATCTCGACTTTCGTCAGATATTTGTCCTTCCTGAATTTGATCTCATCAGAGCCATTGTCTCTTCTCACCAGCAGGGCCCCGTTCAATGCCTCTGCATCCCGGCAAGCTACCTGCTGTCCATACCCGGCAAGGTGGACGCTTGGCTGACATCCCCTGACACTACAAAAAAATACATGTGATGATACGTGTTTGTCACAGTAGGTCGCGTTTTTTGTCATGCATGTACATCCATGACAAATTTATGACAGAATCAAGATAGTCATACCTCTGCTGTTGTAGAAGTGTTCCATGACATTACCAAAATTATCATCACGGAAGTGTCCACTTCCATGACGATAAATCGCGGGTCACAGAAGTGCTTTTGTCAAGGGTGACCGACACATGGCATCCACCGTAACAGAACGCCGTTAAGCTATCGGGTCGGGTTTTGTATCCGATAACCCGTTAACAGCCCCGACCAATGGGGATTTTCCACGTGTAAAATCGTCATTGGCTGGAGGAAACACGTGTCGGCTCATTGTTGGGACAGATGTCATCCACTCATTGGACAGAAGGCGCCTATGATACGTCGACACGTGGCCCGGCCCAACAGAGGCCCATTCCTGTGAAAAGGCCGGCCCAATTGACTTGGTCAAAAGGTGACGGGCCGGCCCATGGAAAGCCTGTTAACGGCTTGTTCGCATATAGCCCATTTACAGCCCACTAACCCAAGGCCCGTTACGCCCTACCCGAATTAGGCCCAGTAGCGTCATCTGGGGCATCCAATATGAGTCCAGCCCGTTTTCACTTCAGGCCCATGTATGGCCCCTGACGTCTTTCGGCCCATATGAGGCCCTATGTAACTTGGCCCGTGGTGAAACTGGCCCGCGATGAATAGTGTATCACTTTAGACCCATTAATGGCCTGTGGTGAAACTGGCCCGTAATGAACAGTGTATCACTTTATACCCATTAATGGCCCGTTATTCAGTTGGGTCGTTTCCAGCCCATGTTATCTTTTGGCCTTCTCAGAGCCCATTTATTCTTGGGCTCATTTCGAGCATTCGATTACATACGGCCCATTACTGTAATTTTCTGCTTGTGGGCCAAATTCAGCCCGTGGTTACAGTCGGCCCGTTTGTGGTCCGTTAATACATTGGGCCGTTTTCATAACGTCATCAAATACAGCCTATTAACGATGGCCCGTTATGGTCGGCCCATGAACGGACGATTCCAACTCTAGCCCGATTACTGCCATAATGCGGCCTGTTATTGGCCCATGTTTGGTCAATCAATCATACGGCCCGTATAAGGCCCATTGATGATAGGGCCCGTAGAAGGCCCATTGTTTCTACGGTCGGTAGAAGGCCCAATGTTTCCACGGCCCGTAGAAGGCTTACTATTTCTACGGCCCATAGAAGGCCCACTGTTTCTACGGCCCGTAGGAGGCCCAGTGTCACTACAGTAAATATTAGCCCATGGTTATTGTGGCCTAGTTTAAAAAAATAGGTTATTGCAGCCACTAGCAAACCGCGGAAAAAGAACTGCACTGACTACAAGCAAACAAATAAACAAGACAACAAGGAAATAAATAAGCAAGCAACTTATGCTAGGCTATCACGGCTATTACATATATTACATCCATTGGGCATCAAAGTTCACCACCAAGGCAAATATAGGGAACACAACAAAGATATAAGCGCCAGAAGAAAAGAAGTCCAGAATGAAACCACTTCAAGAGTTCAAGAAACAATATCCTGGTACCCATAATGTCGGCAAGATGCTTAGCGAGCTTATTAACTTTCTCTTGTTTGGCGCTTAAATCCTCCAAATAACTCGTTGCACAAGAAAGTACGCATCTGAATTCTACACGGACTTCCTCAATCCTTCGGCTTCTTGCCGCAGCACAGATGACTGATGCCTTTCAGCTTGTAGCTGAGACTAAAGAAGCCGAAGTGATTCAGGCAGCGAGTTCGAAGAGCTTGTGCCAGCGGTATTGGCCAGTAACTCGAACACTACATCAACGCAGGATGTGGGTTTTCTCACCGCCTACAAGATCGCTTTTATGACCTTTCTTGAGACCAACAGGTTGTCTCACTATCTTGAACCTTATCTGCATTACTTTCTCTACCATTGCATAGTGGGGTGCTCTTCTCCAATATTCTGCTTTGCATACTACAAGAGAAACAAGCGAGACACATCACAGGTTTAGCTTGTAGTATACCAAACTCATTTTGGTAAACCGTTCAAGAGTAAGGTGGACAGGATAACAACATGAAACAAACATATATCTATGTACTATGGTCACTTTGATTGTCCATATCATTCTAGTTTATGTTCCCTAATCAAGATAGAGACACAGTTCAACTCATATGTTTTTAAGACACATCAGCATAGACAGAATATAAGTGTGAGAAACTACACAACATTGGCAGCACTTTTAATGTGCATCACATGAGAACATAACTGTTTATACAACTTAAACTGAAATCAACATAGAGCAAGAAGTTAGAACAGCAATCCAGTTAAAGAAATAGGTTTAAAACATACCTGTTGCGCCATTGGAGTTTCAATTGGATCCTTCAAATTCGAAAGTAGTTGGTATGAGTAAATATAGTGATGCAACAGCAAAGGAGTATGGACCCATAGCTACGGAATCTGACCTGAGAACAGTTGGCTCTTCTGCTTAAACGTGGAGTTTGGGTTAGCTGTGGTGGTCTTCGTGCTTTGGGCACTGCAGTAGCTTTACAAACTGCTCGTGTGGGGGTACTCTGTGGTGGACATGGTGCTTTGTCAACTATAAGTCGTTACTATCCGCTGGGGTTGCGGTTAGATGTGTTGTAGCTGGTTCTCTGCCCAATGGTATAAGTGTGCAATCTGGAAGAGTCTCGATTATGTGTGGTGGGGCTAGTTTGTGGGCCAGTACAACCATGATTCTATCTGCATCGACGGGTAGCACTGTCTTTTGTGAAGAACGGATTTTTGCTCCCTTAGATACTGCCATCACCCCCTCCAATTCAAATGGCTGATAAGCAAGAAAAGAAATTGAACGTACAGACATTGTATGATAGACAGATGTGGTAATTCACATATATGTTGTCTAACCAAACAGGACAACATGACACAATTTCACATATATGATGCCTAACTAAACAGGATATCATGACACAGTTTCAGATATATGATGGATTACTTAACATGATATAATGGCATAATTCAACATATGATGAGTACCTAAACAGGATGACATGACAAAACTATATGATGTCTTTCTAAAATAGGTTGGGATGAAATAATTCACATACATGTTGTCTAAGTATACAGGATGGCATGATATAATTGACATAATTGATTCATATACTAAGCAGCTGGCACTCGCATGTATGATCTCTAAACTAAGCAGATAGAATTCAACATTGTGCATATGATGTCTAAACTAAGCAATGCAAGACACCATATGCATCATATGAGAAATATAAACATTGCAACTTAGAGCATACACCTCAGGTGGGATATAGGACTGGTCATCTCTCTCTGAATACTCCTCCGAGGAGCTCCACAGAACCATCGAGATATATGCTTCAACAGTACCATTGCTCGCTCAAGACCTTGTTTTCACTCCAGATTTTTCCATAACCGCTCAAATGGCTGATACACATGAAGAGTAGTTCAATATACACAGATTGTCGACAAATGGAATACGTAATAAAAAAGATGGCATGAGATAATTCACATATATGATGCCCGACTCCATGGCGGTGCATAATTCACATATATGATAACCGGCTGAAAAACATGGCATTGCATAATTCACATATCTGATATAGAAAGCAAACAGGAGGCATTCACACAAAGCATGTCTAATCTAAGCAGATGGCATGGCAATGCAAGACACCATATGCATGATATGAGCAATATAACCCAGCCAAGTTAGAGCATGCACCTCGGGGGGGGGGGGATACGACTGGTCATCTCTCTCTGAATCCTCCTCTGAGGAGCTATCTGTAACCAGCAAGAAATCTGCATCGACAGGTAGCACTGACTGCTCAGAAGACCTTGTTTTCACTCCAGATTTTCCCATGACCGACTCAAATGGCTGCACAGGAAGAGTAGATAATGTATAAATATTGCTGACAAATGGAACACATTATGGAAAAAAATATGGCACGATACAATTCATATATACGATGACTGGCTAAACAGGATGGCATTGCATGATTCACATATATGATGCCTGGCTAAAGAAGATGGCATTGCATAATTCCCATATACTCCTCCATTCCTAAATATTTGCCTTTTTAGAGATTTCAAATGGACTACCACATACGGATGTATATAGACATATTTTAGATTGTAGATTCACTCATTTTGTTCCGTATGTAGTCACTTGTTGAAATCTCTAAAAAGACAAATATTTAGGAATGGTGGGAGTATGATATAGAAACCAAACAGGTGGCATTCACACAAAGCAAATCTAAACTAAGTCGATGACATATAAGATGTATAATGTAAGCAATGCAAGGTGCCATATGCATGATATGACCAACATCAAGATGCCAGTTAGAGCAAACACCTCGGGTGGTAAACAGGCATGGTCGGCTCCTTCCGAATCTCCATCTAAATAGTTATCTTCCTCCGAATACAATCTGAAATGCAGGAGAGGGGGCACTTCGCCACCATGGAGCAGCGTCTGATGACATTATATTCAAGACGCAACCATCTTCTCTTTTCTCTACATGTTCAAGACGATGGTGTACAATATCGACATGCATAATAAAAATAGTTAGATTTGTAAGGCCTAAGGGTGCATGCAAAAATCAAGACCGATGGTAGCAAACGAGTGGATGGATCCAAACCTAATGATAGCGGGTAGGTTATAGCTTCAGCTTTAAAAGATAGACAATGGATCATCTATTGTTTGTTGCCCACCCAACATGAACCACATAGAAGACCCAGATGAACCAGATAGTAGACATATACTATTTGTTGCTGGCTCGATATGAGACCCATGGGCAATTCAAAACTCAAGATTGAACGATAAAGTAGCAGGTAATAATAACCGATGTATAACGTAAGCAAACACGAAAGATGCGACCTCTCTTCCGAACTGTCTAGTCCTCGTGTTCATCTGCTCGATCGATGATGGTAATGCAGTTGGCATGGCTGCCGCAACGGGAAGATGATCTCGAGGCGGCGAAAGAAAGTCTGCAGGGGGGATCTCTGCTGCAGTGAACACTTCTGTCGATGGTGCACCTCAGGTGGGGTGGATGACGGCACGGCAGGAGCAGGACATAACACACAGAGTTTTCTTTGACGCCAATCTGAAAATAAAGTAAATCTGTAAGGGCTCCTTAGAATTGGAGGATTCTATAAATGCAGGGACAGGAAAACATAGGAATAGGATAGGAATGCACGTGCAAAACAGAGCATTTGGAAACATAGGATTTCAGTCAACCTGGGTGTTTGGCTCACATGAATTGGAAGAACAGAGGAATGGAGAAACAAAGTGATGCGACGAGTGTACAACCTCTTTGGAATAGCCTTGTGGACCTCAAAGATCATTGGGTTGGACGTGGAGGATGGTGATGATGTTGGTGTGACTGCTCGGAGGCGGGAAGAAGATCCGAGGCCTCTAGAAACGGCGCCGAGGGTATTGCTCACTGTGATGGGCGGTTCCGTCGTTGGAGCAGCTCCGCTAAGGTGTACGGCGCGGCGAGGCTGAAGCATGACAAGACAGACAACTTTAATCTGAAGTGGGACCCTAATATCATCGCAATAGATGATGTAAAATACATCACCAAAAGTGCTAGATGTAAACGCATCATCAGCGCGCCACGGCCGCTCCGACGAGATGCTGTAAGTACTGTTCACTCTAAACTTAATCAAGAAAATGAACTTCACAAATAAACTGAATTTTCTTTGTCGAAACTGATTGAACTAGTAATGAGCATTGCAATAGATGTTTAGGGCGTTCGAGCACTAGTAGCAGAGAAGCAGTGATCTAAATCAGAGACGCCGAGCAGGGAACGCACTAGCAGAGAGCAAGTCATGCAGTAGCACCGCGAGCGAGTGCTAAAGCAACAACTCCTGTAGCTATCGGAGGTCGTGCAGCAGCAGCAGCAGCGCAAGCGAGAGCAAGAGCAGAGCAGCAACACGAACGAAAGCAGGAGCGGTGCAAAGAATGCGACCGACAAGAAGAACAGAGCCGCAGCGCGAGCGAGA
Source organism: Aegilops longissima (assembly GCA_021605205.1). Lineage (NCBI taxonomy): Eukaryota > Viridiplantae > Streptophyta > Magnoliopsida > Poales > Poaceae > Aegilops > Aegilops longissima. Next base: position 271,755,492 of record CM038676.1, read on the forward strand.
GCCGGAGCAGCTGCAGCTAGTGTCGTTGTGGAAGTCGCCGGCGAGGAAGCAACGACATGGGGGAGAGACGTCGTGGATGATGTGGCCGGCGACGGCGGCGTCGATGGAGACGCCATGTCTGCTCGATATCGAGCACCGGCAGCCCCGTGAGATCGAATAAAAGATAAAATGCAGCGGTGAGTGCAGAACCTCCTTGGTGGCGCCGAGTTGGCCTCGGCTTCATTGGAGGAATTGGTGAGGGTGCTGCGGTTCCGGTGGGGCAGGTCAAGACGGCGCTGTGGGGATTGAGGTGGCGCGATAGACGAGGCAAACATCGGGGCAGCTCCTTGGAGGTGGAGGACGGGGCGGCTGATCCGGCGGGAAGACGAGATCGACAACGGATCCTCATCCGGTGCGGTGGATGAGGGACGGCGAGCTGCTGTGGTGGACGACGTAGTCGGGGAAGAGTCTCCGGCTGGGCGGCGGTCGGGAGGCCGATGGAGGAGCGTGGGGTTTCGCGGGTTTTGGCGGCCTCGGTGTACGAATGGGGGGGGGGAGCCAAGCTTAGGGACGCGCTTGTCCGAGATGTAGGGTAAGTTACCAGCGTACCCCCACCGGTTTTGACACCGCGACGTGGAGCTTCATTTCCGGCTGAGGGGTAGAAGGGGGATTTCGCGTGTCTGGGCTGCGGGAGCGATTTCGGATGAGGAGGGAGTTCTCGCGTGTGTCCAAATTTCAGGATAACAAGGCGCGGCATGGGTTGAAGAAGCGGGAGTTTCAAAGCAGGTGAGACAAAAGATACTCGAGCTTGAAAATTTTGGGATAACAAGGTGCGGATTCCTTGTTCGGCAGAACAAACTTAACATGTAAAAAAAATCATACAAGACAAAAGAGAGTCATGTCCCCTTTTACTATATTGCTATAGATGCCATTGAAAAAACTACAAGAAAAATGTAAAAAAAATCGGGAGAACATGATTACCCTGCACATTACCAAATTGATTCACACTTCCCTCAACAACAACAAAAAAATCAATTCCCATCAAATAAAGAGTAATGTCCCTTTTTATATGATTACAGATGCCATGATCTTGAATTTCAATTTTTGAATCCATGTTATGTTGAATTCGAATATATCATTAGGTGACCTTGCGGTTTATAATTGATGTAGTCATACATTTTGATCTTCCATCATATATGAACATTTTACTCCACCATGTGAACATATATATTGTCGTCTACCATATGAACTAAATTTGAATCAATTTTCCTTATTTGAATACGATTGTTGTCAAGTTATACAATAATTTAAATATTATCTTGATAACAAAAAGACATGCATATAGCAGTAATCATATTTCACTATGAACTACATGTACCATACGCTCTCCAATTCAAATATCTGTATCCATTTTATGTTGAATTCAAATCATAGTACATTATTGGTCTAGGTAGCGAGATGTTCGGGATAATCTAAATCATGTTTTCATACGTATAATTTTTGACTGAATTGGGACAAGTTTTGGTACAAGCCTCTTGCAAAACCGGAGATTCTCTCAACAAGCCTCGTGGTTCCGAGAGGGAATGTGTCACCTTTGTGTGCGAAACGATATACGCTGCCTCCCCCCTGATTTTATTTACAGAGGCAACATAGAACTATATGAGTGCCCTGTTAAATTTTGGAATTATTTTGGGTTCATTTGGCCTTTTTATACATTAATTGAGTTTCTGGACTTTTAGTGTGCATAATCTAAATATGAATTGCATGCACATGCTCCGGTGCACCAAAGTGGGTTGAAAAATCACATGTGTGTCCTTGGTTGAATTTCTAGGTCCCATGGAAGAAATGAGAATGAAATTCAAACATCTCGGCGTCATGACTCTGCCGAGAACATCGAGAAACTTAGATTTTAAATTCATGTAATGAAACTTGGCATGGTGTCATGTCATGGCACTAACATGTTGTGGTAAAAATTGGGCTGATTTGGAAGCTCGTGGTTCTAAGAGGAACGTGCCACCCCCCCCTTGAGTTTCTTAACAAAGGCAACATAGAACTACATTAGTGCCATGTTAAATTTTGGAATTATTCTGGGTTCGTTTGTCGTTTTTTATACATTAATTGAGTTTCTGGTCATTTAATGTGCATAAGTCAAATTTGAACTACAAGCACATGCTCTCGTGCACCAAAGTTGGTTGAAAAATCACATTTGTGTCCTCGGGTGAATTTCTAGGTCCCATGCAAGAAATGAGAATAAAATTAAAGGGATAATTAGATTTATGCCCCAAGTTGTGTCCCACTCGTCTGTTTTACCCCTAATTCCCAAAAGTCACCGGTTCTGTCCAAGTCACTTTGCTCCTCTTATGCTTTTGCCCTTTGACCGTTTGACCGTCAGTTTGAAAACTTCATAACTAATTCATACTATATCAAAAAAATGCAAATAAGATACCAAAATGTTCAGAAAAACATCACCTATATGTCAGTGTCATTTGCATTCATGAAAAAAGTGTTGGAAAGTGCACATCCGAGTTTTAGCTCTTTCGATACCACCATGAATAGTGAACTCTAACAAAATGCAAAAAAATTCAAAAAATGTGGTGGCAAAGAACGACAAATGTTCTAAGTGCTTGCGAAGTTTCATGAGGGAACGAAATTCGTGGAAGTCGTGGCAAAAAAATTTATCTATTTTGGAGTGCTGATTGTTTTTTTTTGCCGCGACACCCAGACATGTTATTCCCTCATGAAACTTGGCAGGCACTTAAAACATTTATCATTCTTTGCCACCAATTTTTTTTTAAATTTTTTTGAATTTTTTTAGATTTTACTATTCATGGTGGTAGCATAAGAGCTAAAACTCGGATGGGCACTTTCCAATACTTTTTTCATGAATGCAAATGACACTGACATATAGGTGATGTTTTTCTGAACATTTTGGTATCTTATTTGCATTTTTCTGATTTAGTATGAATTAGTTATGAAGTTTCCAAACTGACGATCAAATGGTCAAAGGGCAAAAGCATAAGAGGAGCAAAGTGACTTGGACAGAACAGGTGACTTTTGGGAATTAGGGTTAAAACAGACGAGTGGGACACAACTAGGGGCATAAATCTAATTATCCCAAAATTAAAACATCTGGGCGTCGTGGCTCGGCCGAGAACATTGAGAAACTTGGTTTTTAAATTCTTGAAAATCCAAAACACGTCTGAAAATCATGAAACTTGGTTTGGATGTCAAGTCATGGTACTTCCATGTTGTGGTAAAAAAAATGGCCGAATAGGAACAGATTTTGGTATAAGCTTCTTGCAAACCGAAGCTTCTCTCAAGAAGGCTCGTGGTTCTGAGAGGGAACGTGTCACCTTTGAGTGCGAAACGATATACGTTGTCCCCCTTGAGTTTATTTACAAAGGCAACATAGAACTACATGAGTGCCCTGTTAAATTTTGGAATTATTTCGGCTTCCTTTGGCCTTATTTACACATTAATTGAGTTTTTGGTCATCTAATGTGCATAATTCAAATTTGAACTACAAGCACGTGCTCCTATGCACCAAAGTTGGTTGAAAATCACATTTGTGTCCTCAGGTGAATTTCTACTCCCATGCAAAAAATGAGAATAAGATTCAAACATCTGGGCATCGTGGCTCGGTCAAGAACATTGAGAAACTTGGTTTTAAAATCATGAAACTTGGCATGGTGTCATGTCATGGTAGTACCATGCCGTGGTAAAAAATTGGCGAATAGGAACAAATTTTGGTATAAGCTTCTTGCAAATCGGAGCTTCTCTGAAGAAGGCTCGTGGTTACGGGAGGGAACGTGTCACCTTTGTGTGCATAATTCAAATTTGAAATACAAGCACATGTTCCAGTGCACCAAAGTTGGTTGAAAAATCACATGTGTATCCTCGGTAAATTTCTAGGTTCCATGCAAGAAATGGGAATGAAATTCAAAATTCTGGGTGTCGTGGCTGGGTTGGAAACATTGAGAAACTTAGTTTTTTAATTCATGTAAATCCAAAACACGCATGAAAATAATGAATCTTTGCTTGGTGCCATGACATGGCACAAACATGCTGTGGTAAATTTGCAGTCCGATTTGCGAAGGCACACACATTAACAATCAACAAAGTCATTTTGGAACAAGTGTTGTCATGTTAGAATCGGAAACACAAGTATTATTGAAACCGTGGGCGTTCTACTTACTTGTACCATTTACGTGCCACCACGCGTCCCCATTTTTTATTAGCTAGGAGGCGCCGTGCAGGGTAGCTATTTGAGTACGAGAGGTGTGCGATCAGATCCCTGCGCGTGCTTATCGGGAGGAGAGCCCTTTGACCTCCATCTGCCGTCCACCTCTCTCCCAAGGTCTCCATTAATGGCGCCCGAGCCTCTGTTTAATGGCGTGGATATGTCTCACTCGACTGAGATTTAAGAGAGAAAACAGAAAATCTAACAGCACGGATCTTGATGTAAGATCCGATGGACCTATATAGCATCTACTGCGACTTATAGCAAGACTGATGAATATATAAGGACGATTTTTTTTGATCAAAGAAGGGCTTGCCCCTTCCGATTTTCATTACTGAAAACCACCACAATTCACAAGAAGTTCAGCACAACTGTAGGACCTTGAAGTATGTCTAGAGGGGGGGGGGGTGATTAGACTACTTGACCAATTAAAAACTTAACCTTTTCCCAATTTTAGAGTTTGGCAGATTTTAGCTATCTTAGGACAAGTGAAGCAATCATCACACAATTCAAGCAAGCATGCAAAGAGTATATAGGCAGCGGAAATTAAAGCATGCAACTTGCAAAAAGTAAAGGGAAGGGTTTGGAGGATTCAAACGCAATTGGAGACACGGATGTTTTTGGCGTGGTTCCGATAGGTGGTGCTATCGTACATCCACGTTGATGGAGACTTCAACCCACGAAGGGTAACGGTTGCGCGACTCCACGGAGGGCTCCACCCACGAACGGTCCACGAAGAAGCAACCTTGTCTATCCCACCATAGCCGTCGCCCACGAAGGACTTGCCTCACTAGCGGTAGATCTTCACGAAGTAGGCGATCTCCTTGCCCTTACAAACTCCTTGGTTCAACTCCACAATCTTGTCGGAGGCTCCCAAGTGACACCTAGCCAATCTAGGAGACACCACTCTCCAAGAAGTAACGAATGGTGCGTTGATGATGAACTCCTTGCTCTTCTGCTTCAAATGATAGTCTCCCCAACACTCAACTCTCTCTCATAGGATTTGGATCTGGTGGAAAGAAGATTGGAGTGGAAAGCAACTTGGGGAAGGCTAGAGATCAAGATTCATATGGTAGGAATGGAATATCTTGGCCTCAACACGTGAGTAGGTGGTTCTCTCTCAGAAATGGTAAGTTGGAAGTGTAGGTTTAGTCTGATGGCTCTCTCCACGAATGAAGAGGAGGTGGAGAGGTATATATAGCCTCCACACAAAATCTAACCGTTACACACAATTTACCAAACTCGGTGGGACCGATTCAACAGACTCGGTCGGACCGATTTAGTAAACCTAGTGACCGTTAGGATTTTCGGTGGGACTGACATGCAACTCGGTAGGACCGATTCGGTTAGGGTTAGGGCATAACGTAATCTCAGTAAGACCGATTACACAAACTCGGTGAGACCGATTTTGGTAATAAGCTTTCCAGAGAGTTGGTCAGGTAAACTCGGTGGAACCGATTTGCTCTTTTCGGTGAGACCGAAATGTTACAAAAAGGAAACAGTGAGTTTACATTGCAATCTCGGTGGGACCGATCGCTCACTTCGGTTAGACGGAAACGTTACGAAGGGAAATAGGGAGACTACAATCCCATCTCGGTGAGACCGAGATCCCTATCAGTAGGACCGATTTGCCTAGGGTTTGTGGCAGTGGCTATGACATATGAACTCGGTGGCGCCGGATAGAAAGAATCGGTGTGACCGATTTTGGCTTTAGGTTTAGGTCATTTGTGGATGTGAGAAAGTAGCTGAGGGTTTTGGAGCACATCACAAAGCACTTGAAGCAAGAGGCTCATTAAGCAACACCTCATCCCTCCTTGATAGTATTGGCTTTTCCTATAGACTCAGTGTGATCTTGGATCACTAAAATATAAAATGAAGAGTCTTGAGCTTTTGAGCTTGAGCCAATCCTTTGTCCTTAGTATTTTGAGGGATCCCCTTTCATCATCCATGCCATGCCATTCATTGAGCTTTCTTGAAATAATAGTCTTGGAATAGCATTAGCTCAATGAGCTATATGTTGTTATGAATTACAAAAACCACCTAGGGGTAGTTGCACTTTCAATCTCCCCCTTTTTGGTAATTGATGACAACATATAGATCAAAGCTTCGACAAATGATAATAAGATTAAAAACATCATCGCTTTGAGAAGTATGTGATAAGCAAGAGCTCCCCCTACATTTGTGCATAGTTTAAGATTTGCTTTGGACTGCAAATGCACAAGGAATTAGGCTCATGGGTTACTCTTCCATGTCACATACATCTTGGTGGAGCACTCAAAATGGTAAAGATTGAATACATGCACTCATCACCAAGCAAAGTGAATGATCACATAGGATAGATAAGATAATATCATCAAACATGCATAAGTGTAGCTTATGATCAAACACATGATCATCAATGTCTCACAAAAACAGCATAGTATCAAAAGCAATCAAAAGCAAATAAGTTTAACCACCAAGGCAAAGCAAGAGAGAACAAAAGCAACACTCTCTGTCTCTCTCGAAGCCTATGATCTATAAATTTTTCTCCCCCTTTGGCAACAAGTTACCAAAAAGTTCATAGAAAATGCATAGTGCTAGATCGACTCTCAGGCTTGATCTTCAGGTGGTGGTGTCCGGATAACTGTCACATCCCCAGTTCAGGCCTTGCTTGTTTTTGCTTTGGCATCCATGCATCATGTTTAAATTCTATGAAAATTGAAATGGGGATTGCCTAAACCCTAGCATTAAAAGAATTCAAATAGGTTCAACTAAGAAATATTTTTCAATGAACCAAATGGCCTTCAAAAAATGTTCACCATTTTTGGAAAAATGCTGGAAACAGTAACCAGAGATGTTGCACATTTTTCCATGACATTTGGATTTTTGAATTAAATCATATAGTATTTGCATTTGGGCATTTAATGCTAATAAATAGTTTAAATGTTCAAATAATCATAAACTGAAATGTTTGTTGTTGGAAATATTCCAAACAGTGACATTGACCAGTTTCATGATTTTTGGAAATGCCCTGGCATTTTTATTAAAGCCAAACATAATTACAGAAAATAGAAAATGGAAATAAAAGAAGGAAACCTACCTGGCCCAAATTTACCTGGCGCCCCACCTGGCCCAGCTCCTCCAGCTGGCCCGGCCCAGTCCACCACCGCCCCCTCCCGCGTCGTCTTCCTCCTGCCAGGAGGACAGGCAGGTGCGTGGCGAGGCGTGGCGCGTGCCCGACGCCCACCGACGCCACCTCCTGCTTCCCGGCCTCCTAGCGACGCCACGACGACGCCAGCGCTCCCTCTCGTTTTCCCCTCCTCTCCCTGGATCTCACTCTCTCCCCGAGCTCGCCTCTCTCCCTCTCTCTCCCGAACCCGAGCACTATCGCCGCCGCCAACGAACACCACCCCAGCCATCGCCTCCCCCTCGTCCCCTCGAGTAGTCCACGAGCTCCGCCGTGCCGCCCTCGCCCTCCCCGCCGTCACACGCGACCGGAGAAGCCCCGAAGCGCCGCCCCGACGCCTTTCCCCTCCTCGGACCCGCCGGTCGCCGTCGCCCGATTCGTCGGCTCCGGACCGTCCCCGACCTCGCCGACGACGCCATCGGACGCGCTGTGAGCACCCGCGTCGTCTCCCCCTTCTCCCCTGGTCGCGCCCGCCCTCTAGGCCGTAGCCCTGCCGTGGCCGAGCTTCCCCTGCCGCCGGCCATGTCGCCACCGCGTCCAACGCTGCTGCCACTCGTGTTGGAGCGCGTCATCGTGCTCACCGTGACTCCAGGAGTCCGGAGAGCCCCTCGACGAGTTTCCCCGCGCTCTGTAGGCCTGCGCCGCTCGAACCCGTAGCTCCGGCTACCGCCACGGACTCGCTTCCGGCGAACTCCGGCCACCCCCGCACCTCCCGCTGGTCTCCTTAGATGCGCGCGAGCCCGAGCGTCACGTAGAGCCCCTCCGCCTCTCTTTTGGTCACCGGAGGGCAAAACCCGGCGCCCTCCGCCGTCTCTGGCTCCGCCGGCGACGAGCCACGGTCAACTCCGGTGAGTTTGACCCAGGGTTGACCATTTTGACCGGTGAGGTTTGACCCCTCTCTTTCACTAACATGCGGGCCCCGGTCCCTGTTATTTAGCTAAGTGTTAAAATTAACTTAAGTTAATCCCATAGTCACTGACATGTGGGTCCAGGGACTAATTAGCCTAGATTAACTTTTAGTTAGTACTAATAAACCCTGTTAGCTGACTGAGACACTGACGTATGGGTCACAGGTCAGGTTTGACCTGGCCGACCCAGTTAAGTTGCTGACGTCATAGTGACGTGGTGCTGACGCCATAATCATTTTCTGGATTTATTATAATTCAGGAAATTTCAGAAAATACCCCAAACTTCTAAAATTCATAGAAATTCAACCGTAACTCCAATGGAAATAATTTATATATGAAAAATGATCAGAAAAATATGAAGAATCTGTTTATGGCACTTTCATGCATGATTGAACAAGTTAACCTCACTGAATAGGATGAATCATGATTAGGGTAAATTATGAAATAACATTTGGAGTTGGAATTTGTTCTTGTTCGAGTTCCACTTCAATTAACTTGGCTAGATATTGCATTAGGTGAATTCAGTACCTTAACATGACATGTCATTCATGTGAATGTGCATTGCATTGATTGTTTGCTCTCTTGTTTGCCGGTGTTTGTCCCCTCTCAGTAGACAACGTTCCGACGATTGTTCGATGACACTATTGAAGAACTATATTATCTTCAGAAGTGCCAAGCAAGCAAAACCCCCTTGTTCATTCCGATATAATCCCACTCTCTCGCTCCTGCTCTCTTTTACTGCATTAGGACAACAACGTTTCATCTGTTACTTGCTGCGGTAGCTGAACCCCTTTATCCTCTGCATGACCTGTCATTCCACAGTAATTAGATGAAACCCACTAGCATGAGTAGGAGTTGCTTGAGCCATGTTGTGCCTACTCATTCATGCTTGTTTGTCATGCCTGCTACGCTTAGAGTTGAGCCAGGTCGATTCATCGGGAATGAATTGGAATGGTGTGTGAACATGTCCTCACTGTGTGAGCTAAGTGTGTGAACACGATTTGGTAAAGGTAGCGGTGAGAGGCCATGTAGGAGTACATGGTGGGTTGTCTCATTGAAACCGTCCTCGAGGCCCTGAGTTCGTGTTTGTGATCCATGAAACAGTTACTACCACACATTGGGATCCTTAATTGACTCTCTCGGCTTCTTAACCACCCTTGTCCTCATCCGGGAGTTGCAATTAGTTTCGTGTTTGTAGCATCTTTGGGGCCGACGCAACGCTGACCTTAGGGGTGGGTTGTGTTGCGGTAGGCACGTGGCCCGTGTACCGATTCGCCTGTTTGGTGTCTCGGGAACCCGCACACATCGTTCGGGCTGTATGGGAAACCTCGGCGGACTCCTGCGGATGGAACCCGAATAGGCGATAAACCCGGACTAGGGACTTGAGTGTTTAGGTAGGCTGTGGCCGACACCCTCGCTGGGCTTCCGCTTGAAGGTTGCAGTACATGTCGTAAACGGCGGTAAGTGGTGAGCGTGTGTGAAGAAGTACACCCTGCAGGGTTAATATGATCTATTGAATAGCCGTGTCCACGGAGAAGGACTTCTGGGTTGCCTATATCAGTTCATAGACAAGTGAAAGTGGATACTCTAAAATGCGCAAGATAAGCGTGAGTGCTATGAATGGCGTTCTCGTAGGGAGAAGGGAGCGGGTCCATAGTGGTGTATTGATATGGTGAATATGTGGACTCGTGTGCGCCACCTCAAAAGAGTTACTTGCAGTCGTAGTTCAGGATAGCCACCGAGTCAAAGCTGGCTTGCTGCAGTCAAACTCCACCACCCCCTTTGTTGATAATGATGCATATGTAGTTAGTTCTGATGTAAGTCTTGCTGAGTACGTTTGTACTCACGTTTGCTTATTTTATGTTTTGCAGAGAGACGTCGGTCTCGCTAGTAGTTCCGCTTGGACTTGACGTTTAGCTTGTTACCTCAGCTACGATCTTGTGTCCTCGGCAGATCTGGTAGATAGTCGCTTCTCAGCCTTTTTCATTTATAGTTATCGTACTCGGACATGTTTAGCTTCCGCTTGTGCTTTGACTTGTATGCTCACGAGTGTTGGGTCATGAGACCCATGTTTGTAATATCTCGCTCCTCGGGCCTAATGAATAAATATTTGAGTCGAGAGTTATGTTGTGATGCCATGTTGTATTTACACATATTGAGCATATTGTGTGTATGTTTGAAATGCTTGGTATGTGTGGGATCCGACAATCTAGTTGTTTATCCTTGGCAGCCTCTCATATGGGGAAATGTAGTCTAGTGCTTCGGCGATAGTAGTCCGCTACAGCCCGGTTCACGAGTCCTGCTAGCCCAGCACTACTGCTTGGACACTTGATCGGCGGCATGTGTTTCACTTCGTTCCTATGTCTGTCCCTTTGGGGAAATGTCACGCGGTGATATTCGGAGTCCTGCCTAGCCTGCTACAGCCCGGAATACCGGAATCCTGTTAGCCCAGTGCTACAGCCCGAACTCATACATTGATGACCGACATGCTCGATGTGATTCATGTATGCCTGTCCCCATGGGTTAGTGCCGCTTTGGGTTCACGACTAGCCATTTCGGCCCGGGTTCTCTGTCATATGGATGCTAGCGACACTATCATATCGTGAGCCAAAAGACGCAAAGCGGTCCCGGCCATGGTAAGGCGACACCGTGGAATACCGTGCGTGAGGCCGCAAAGTGATATGAGGTGTTACCGCTAGATCGATGTGACTTGGAATCGGGTCCTAACAGCGTTGGTATCGAGCTTTGACTGCAGTGGGATTACCAAGCCAAACTGGTCAAGTTGTGTCTAGAAATGCTTTAGTTATGTAAGGGAATTGATTGTGGAAGGGCGTAAGGCTCTTTTTACTCCTTATACCTCATGGCCTTCGATCGAGTCATCCTCTTCTCTTCTACGGGTTTAAGAACTAGGCTTCTCATCTATCTATCGAGATGACGTGTTACTAATCCATAGACCTTTAAGATTGTTGAATTTAAGCCCCAGTTCAGTTCCTACTATTCTGTATGATAATTGTAGGTCTCGGAACCTTGATATTGTGATGTTGAGTGGTTATGCCACCATTTTTGCAGGATGTCTCAAATCATTTTAAGCATTTACAGCCGTTATGCTGTCCGAGTCATCCCAGGTTTCTAAAACAATATGAAGCATTTGCAAAATTCCTTCCTCTCATTTTGATGTCCCTTTGGTCAGAATAAGCACACTAACCGTGCGTTGAGGTAATTTATTGCCTTGACATATATGTTGGAACTATTATTATGACCCTAGGTGTTTGGGAAGTCACCTAGCAATTTAGTAATGCTTTTGTATCCCGAAGTGATGATTCGGCCATTATTCTTGAAAGCATCCCGTGATGCCATTTAGTAGTAGGTATTCTACTCCGGGTTTCGAACCGAGATTCATCCTACTTCATGTTGTTAGTATTTGCTAGTGCCTTTAGGATATTAGTAACCTTTGCATTAGTCCTCGAGGTCCGTGGTATTTCCTTCTTCCAAATACCATGAACTGCTTATGGCAAGAAGTTCTTTTGAACCAAAAGATCACAACCAAAGTGCTCTTGAGGAGTACTCCATTCATATTGTGACTCTGCCAATTCTACCTTTCCGCATGGGTTATCCGGAAGAAATGTTGAACTTTGCTCGACATACTAATCCATGCCTCCATAACTCGAAAAATTATATGTTCCTTTGAGTTGTTCTCTTAGATGTCTTCTGACCTTCATCTATCAATTGATAGCCAGGAGTAATTGTGCATTCGTGTTCATCGATGCCTATTATTCTTGTGGTCCGTCGAGCCATTCTATTCTGGAATGACTAGGAGAAACAAACTCCAGAGCCTCATCCATATCTAGGACTGGGTCAAAGCAGTTGTATTCCGCAGATCAAAATGCCAATCCAGCTTTTGAGTTTGTTCCACCTGGAGTGTTACCATCTTTATGTCAAGAATGTCATGAGAATTGCACCTTCTCTTATGAATTCTTGATGCAATGATACTTCTCGCCATCATTGTTCATTCCCCGGTTCCGTGTTGTCGCAACCGGAATGCCGACTAGTGAATCGTGATGTGTGAAATCTATACTCCTAGTAACTCCGTTGCTCGGTAGTTAATGGACAATATCCTCATTCTTAGCGTGTTGATTATTAAATCATCATCCTAAGATTGATCGTGCTACCTAGTCCTTATTTCGGTGCACACTTGATTGATGAGTTAGGATCTTGTCAAGTCCTCACTCATTTGATCATATCGTCTTGCCCTGAAAAGCAAGATTGCTCTCGAGCTTAGTAACATACCGGTGGTTCGTGACTCTCCAAATATCTTCTTGGAAGTGTTACCGGGTTGTTTCCTGACTGTTATGTTGAGATCGCGATCAAGTTGGTTTCTTGTGAACCACCCTTTCTCCAAGAATCTGTGTTGGATATCCCTAAGCTAGTTGGTTAAGCTAGACAACAACTTGGAGAGTTGGAAGATAAAATCTTGCCTAACTTAGTTCGTTCCGAAGGGATATTCTTGTGTAGTGTGTGTTGAAGAAAGATGATATCTTCATCGATTGGTCCCTGTGATCAGTTGCTGGACCTATTGTCTTATCAATCCTTTGATTTGAGTGTCGTCTATTGTCAAGTCAAATCAGAACCAACGATATTCCTGATGTTGTCTTATTCGTGGTTAATCCCTCGAGCATACACCATTATATTCTTTGGTCTGACCAATGCTATCACCGTGTTCACATGATGGTGGAAGTCCAGTGATATGGAAATTCCGATGAGTTGTTGTTGAGCCCATCAGCAGCATTTTGTCTCCCCCATGAGTCATGTTGAACATCAACCTAGTGTTGGAAACTTTTTAAGCAATGCCTTCGTGTTCCGTTCATGAAGCTTATGCTTGGATGGAAGAAGTGACTTCCTCTAATTCACGTGCATTAGGTGCAAGTTGCCGCCATGAATTTGAGAAAGGTTTGTTTTGTTTCCTTTGGAATCATCCCAAATCAGTCATGCATATGTGCGAAGTATTCTGTGGTCTGGAGACTTGCAACCTTCATTCTATATGTATTCCTAGCACACCAAGCCACTGATTGATTTGTTCAAGGAGAAGGAGTTCCTTCATAACAACTAGTCATGACTTATGTTAGGACTTCGTTATCCTTGATGATGGTTCCCAACCTGAACTCGGTAGTATTTTTATTATAAGACTACTACGTGGTCATTTTTGTCTTGGACAATGTGTTCACATGTGTGTAGCAGAACCAACTCATGTTTTGGAGCTTGCTATCGTAGTTCATATCCGAGAATCTCGCAGCGCCATCTCGCCGATTTGTGTTGCAACTTCTCTTTTCAGACATGTGAGTCTGAAGTATCCTATTACCAATCGGATCTGAATCTCAGGCAGATATGATGGTTGGAACATTCCCAACAGTTGCATTTTGTTCCCAGCTTACACCGCCATTGTGCCAATCCCCCATGGGCTGCCCTTCCCGATAGTTGCTATCCAATATCATCTTCAAAAGTGGACTTACCATGGGTCCCATCCATCTTCGATGATAAGCAAAATCATCCATCATGTTGTCTTCAACAAGGTAGTCCACATCATCCATTCTAGTCCGAGTATGCCATTACCTCGAGCTCTCTCAATCAATCAATTGTAAATTGCCTTAAGCTGGTATGAAGAGTTCCAAGGATCTATGGATCAAAAGTAATTCTTTTTGCCACTTAAGGGAACAGTCCAACGGGTCACTTTTCCTAAGGTGTTCCGTTATGGAATCATGGCAATCATCTCCTTGTTACTTGGAAACCATGCACCATTTTACTTAAGCGTGGAATGGTTGCCTTCCAATTAGAACCTTCGTCATCCATTTCTTTACCATCATTCCTAATGTGTGTTTGGTGTCTCAACTCAAGAGTTGTTCTTACATCTCTCCATGAACTGATCTTGAGTTGCTCGATCTTCAAGAAAATTAAATCCTGTAGGGTTTCCCCCTTCTTTCTGTTGTCGTGTCAGGTGAAGATCTCGAAAGCAAAGACGTCAAGACCAAGATGATGGAATGAATCAGCATCTTCGAGAAGGGCAAATGGATCATGAAGATCGTGATAGTTTTGTGACTTCCCTTTTCCTCTTACCTCACGTCTTGAATCTCGGGGCGAGATTCTTGTTTAGTGGGGGTGAGTTGTCACATCCCCAGTTCAGGCCTTGCTTGTTTTTGCTTTGGCATCCATGCATCATGTTTAAATTCTATGAAAATTGAAATGGGGATTGCCTAAACCCTAGCATTAAAAGAATTCAAATAGGTTCAACTAAGAAATATTTTTCAATGAACCAAATGGCCTTAAAAAATGTTCACCATTTTTGGAAAAATGCTGGAAACAGTAACCAGAGATGTTGCACATTTTTCCATGACATTTGGATTTTTGAATTAAATCATATAGTATTTGCATTTGGGCATTGAATGCTAATAAATAGTTTAAATGTTCAAATAATCATAAACTGAAATGTTTGTTGTTGGAAATATTCCAAACAGTGACATTGACCAGTTTCATGATTTTTGGAAATGCCCTGGCATTTTTATTAAAGCCAAACATAATTAAGAAAATAGAAAATGGAAATAAAAGAAGGAAACCTACCTGGCCCAAATTTACCTGGCGCCCCACCTGGCCCAGCTCCTCCAGCTGGCCCGGCCCAGTCCACCACCGCCCCCTCCCGCGTCGTCTTCCTCCTGCCAGGAGGACAGGCAGGTGCGTGGCGAGGCGTGGCGCGTGCCCGACGCCCACCGACGCCACCTCCTGCTTCCCGGCCTCCTAGCGACGCCACGACGACACCAGCGCTCCCTCTCGTTTTCCCCTCCTCTCCCTGGATCTCACTCTCTCCCCGAGCTCATCTCTCTCCCTCTCTCTCCCGAACCCGAGCACTATCGCCGCCGCCGACGAACACCACCCCGGCCATCGCCTCCCCCTCGTCCCCTCGAGCAGCCCACGAGATCCGCCGTGCCGCCCTCGCCCTCCCCGCCGTCACACGCGACCGGAGAAGCCCGAGCGCCGCCCGACGCCTTTCCCTCCTCGAGACCGCCGGTCGCCGTCGCCCGATTCGTCGGCTCCGGACCGTCCCCGACCTCGCCGACGACGCCATCGGACGCGCTGTGAGCACCCGCGTCGTCTCCCCCTTCTCCCCTGGTCGCGCCCGCCCTCTAGGCCGTAGCCCTGCCGTGGCCGAGCTTCCCCTGCCGCCGGCCATGTCGCCACCGCGTCCAACGCTGCTGCCACTCGTGTTGGAGCGCGTCATCGTGCTCACCGTGACTCCAGGAGTCCGGAGAGCCCCTCGACGAGTTTCCCCGCGCTCTGTAGGCCTGCGCCGCTCGAACCCGTAGCTCCGGCCACCGCCACGGACTCGCTTCCGGCGAACTCCGGCCACCCCCGCACCTCCCGCTGGTCTCCTTAGATGCGCGCGAGCCCGGGCGTCACGTAGAGCCCCTCCGCCTCTCTTTTGGTCACCGGAGGGCGAAACCCGGCGCCCTCCGCCGTCTCTGGCTCCGCCGGCGACGAGCCGCGGTCAACTCCGGTGAGTTTGACCCGGGGTTGACCGTTTTGACCGGTGAGGTTTGACCCCTCTCTTTCACTGAAAATACCCAAAACTTCTAAAATTCATAGAAATTCAACCGTAACTCCAATGGAAATAATTTATATATGAAAAATGATCAGAAAAATATGAAGAATCTGTTTATGGCACTTTCATGCATGAGTGAACAAGTTAACCTCACTGAATAGGATGAATCATGATTAGGGTAAATTATGAAATAACATTTGGAGTTGGAATTTGTTCTTGTTCGAGTTCCACTTCAATTAACTTGGCTAGATATTGCATTAGGTGAATTCAGTACCTTAACATGACATGTCATTCATGTGAATGTGCATTGCATTGATTGTTTGCTCTCTTGTTTGCCGGTGTTTGTCCCCTCTCAGTAGACGACGTTCCGACGATTGTTCGATGACACTATTGAAGAACTATATTATCTTCAGAAGTGCCAGGCAAGCAAAACCCCCTTGTTCATTCCGATATAATCCCACTCTCTCGCTCCTGCTCTCTTTTACTGCATTAGGACAACAACGTTTCATCTGTTACTTGCTGCGGTAGCTGAACCCCTTTATCCTCTGCATGACCTGTCATTCCACAGTAATTAGATGAAACCCACTAGCATGAGTAGGAGTTGCTTGAGCCATGTTGTGCCTACTCATTCATGCTTGTTTGTCATGCCTGCTACTGCTTAGAGTTGAGTCAGGTCTGATTCATCGGGAATGAATTGGAATGGTGTGTGAACATGTCCTACTGTGTGTGAGCTAAGTGTGTGAACACGATTTGGTAAAGGTAGCGGTGAGAGGCCATGTAGGAGTACATGGTGGGTTGTCTCATTGAAACCGTCCTCAGGAACTGAGTTCTGTGTTTGTGATCCATGAAACAGTTACTACCACACATTGGGATCCTTAATTGACTCTCTCGCTTCTTAACCAACCTTGTCCTCAGTCCGGAGTTGCAAGTAGTTTCGTGTTTGTAGCATCTTTGGGGCCGCACGCAACGCTGACCTTAGGGGTGGGTTGTGTTGCGGTAGGCACGTGGCCTGTGTACCGATTCGCCTGTTTGGTGTCTCGGGAACCCGCACACATCGTTCGGGGCTGTATGGGAAACCTCGGCGGACTCCTGCGGATGGAACCGAATAGGCGATAAACCTGGACTAGGGACTTGAGTGTTTAGGTAGGCTGTGGCCGACACCCTCGCTGGGCTTCCGCTTGAAGGTTGCCGAGTACATGTCGTGTAAACGCGGTAAGTGGTGAGCGTGTGTGAAGAAGTACACCCTGCAGGGTTAATATGATCTATTGAATAGCCGTGTCCACGGAGAAGGACTTCGGGTTGCCTATATCAGTTCATAGACAAGTGAAAGTGGATACTCTAAAATGCGCAAGATAAGCGTGAGTGCTATGAATGGCGTTCTCGTAGGGAGGCGGGAGCGGGTCCATAGTGGTGTATTGATATGGTGAATATGTGGACTCGTGTGCGCCACCTCAAAAGAGTTACTTGCGATCGTAGTTCAGGATAGCCACCGAGTCAAAGCTGGCTTGCTGCGGTCAAACTCCACCACCCCTTTGTTGATAATGATGCATATGTAGTTAGTTCGATGTAAGTCTTGCTGAGTACGTTTGTACTCACGTTTGCTTATTTTATGTTTTGCGAGAGACGTCGGTCTCGCTAGTAGTTCCGCTTGGACTTGACGTTTAGCTTGTTACCTCAGCTACGATCTTGTGTCCTCGGCAGATCTGGTAGATAGTCGCTTCTCAGCCTTTTTCATTTATAGTTATGCGTACTCGAGACATGTTTAGCTTCCGCTTGTGCTTTGACTTGTATGCTTCGAGTGTTGGGTCATGAGACCCATGTTTGTAATATCTCGCTCCTCGGGCCTAATGAATAAATATTTGAGTCGTAGAGTTATGTTGTGATGCCATGTTGTATTTACACATATTGAGCATATTGTGTGTATGTTTGAAATGCTTGGTATGTGTGGGATCCGACAATCTAGTTGTTTATCCTTGGCAGCCTCTCATATGGGGAAATGTAGTCTAGTGCTTACGGCGATAGTAGTCCGCTTCTGCCCGGTTCACCGAGTCCTGCTAGCCCAAAGACTACTGCTTGGACACTTGATCGGCGGCATGTGTTTCACTTCGTTCCTATGTCCGTCCTTCGGGAAATGTCACGCGTGATATTCGAGTCCTTCCTAGCTCTGCTACAGCCGGAATACGGAGTCTGTTAGCCCAGTGCTACAGCCGAACTCATACGTTGATGACCGACATGCTCGATGTGATTCATGTATGCTGTCCCCATGGGTTAGTGCCGCTTTGGGTTCACGACTAGCCATGTCGGCCCGGTTCTCTGTCATATGGATGCTAGCGACACTATCATATCGTGAGCCAAAAGACGCAAACGGTCCCGGGCCATGGTAAGGCGACACCCGTGGGAATACCGTGCGTGAGGCCGCAAAGTGATATGAGGTTTTACCGGCTAGATCGATGTGACTTGGAATCGGGGTCCTGACAATAACTCCAAGAACGAAGGCTTCAGTTGAAGTGAAGGAGCTGGAGGAGTTGATGCTGGAGCTGGTTGCACTGGAGCTGTAGCTGGTGCAGATGATGTTGCTCTGGTGTCTGTCACAGGCACTGCAACTGACATCTGGGCTCTAGGTACTCTGGCAAATACATTAGTGGTAGTCTTGCCCTGCCTCTCCTGCATGTCATCCTGTAGCTGCTCCACAACTGACTGAATCTCAGTTACTTTGACATCTAGATCATGGAATTTTAGTTCCATGATTCTTTCCAAGATCTCCTGATTCTGAGTGAGGGTGGCCAATCCCTTCTCAATCCTCAGTGTTGATGCTATCAAGTAACCAAGCTGCTCCTGCTTGTTCTTCAAGAAATACTCAGATGCCTCCTCTTGAGTTGGCATCTTGGAAGCCTTCTCTTTCCTTGCTTTCTCCTTCTTCTCTTGAGCTTGTACTGATGATGGATCATTCTCATTCATGACAACCTGATTGTCCTCAAAGTATGGATAGAGAGGAAAATGTTCCTTATCCAATTGATATTTGCCTGTGCCCATCTTTGAGTTTATCAACTCCTAAATCTGAGGGGCATATCCACAGCTCCTCTTCTAGTCTGCTGCAGTCCTCTTAATGGTTTCAACCATAAGGCTCATGACTTTGAACTTCTGTGGCACATCAAACAAATGCAACATGTTTATTTCATGCCCTCTAATCATGTTGTGGTCACCATACTTAGGCAACAGAGTGTGCCTTAGGATCCAGTTGATAGTTGGCAGCCCTGACATAAGAGAGTGGACTGATCCAAACTTGTGTGTCTCAACATCTTTGTCTGGGATCTCCTTGTACATGTGTGCCATGGAATTGTGGTCCATCTTCTTCTTGGCATAGATATCCAAGTCATCTTCACTCTCCTTTGGGGCATTTATCAGATTTGCCCATTCATCAACAGTTGACTGGTACCTTGTACCTTCAGACATCCAAACTATCCTCCCTGGATAGAAGTGTGCTGTGGAGTAGAATTGCATAATCAGTTCATCATTCCAGTTGGTGAGCTTTTGCCCAACAAAATCTGCAACTCCACAAGCAACAAAACTGTCTTGCACTCCAGGATAGTGTTCTTCATTGTCTTTCATGTAGGTCCAGTCGACCCACCTCATATCACACACTATGGGCTTCTTGTCCAACAAGATTGTCTCATAGAAGTCCTGCTGTTCCTTTGTATGGAACCTGTAATCAACAACAGTTCTTCTCCTTGTGGCATATGGATCTGTCATCCTCCATAGCCTCAACCCTGAGTCTTTTCTGATCCTCATGTCCTCAGCCACGGGATGGGCATCATTGTGGTCTGGTATCTTGGGCTTGAGCTTCCTCAGAACTTGTCCTTCTTCATCTTCCTCATCAGCAACTTCAGGCACTAGGGCCTTGTTCTTATCAGCTGCTGGAATACTCCTGGTATTCCTCTTTGGTGCAAGCTTGGCCTTGGGGGCAGCTTTGGTTGCTTCCTTGGGCTTTGATGTTGCAGCCCCTGATCTAGTAGCATCACCCATAAGCTTTGGTGCCTTGGGTGCTAGTGCAGCAACCTCTTCTTCCTCTTCAGAGTCTCTCCTCATTGAGGGATTTCCAAGAACCTGGGCAGTAGTGGTTCTGGCTCTCTTCTTCTTCTTATCCTGAGTTGCAGCTTCATCCTCTGATTCAATGGTAAACTTCATAGTTTCTCCAGTGGGAACTTTCTTGGATTTGGAAGTTGTGTCTCTCTTTGCAGGTGCCTCTTTGGGTTCTGACTTTTCTGGCACTTGAGTGGACCTTCTGACCTTGGTCATGGGTGTCCTCTTGGCAGGAACCTTCTTATTTAGTCCAGGCTTTGTGTTATGTGCTGAGCCATACTCCTTTTTGAGCACTACCTTCTTGGAAGTAGCCTCATCTTCAGCTGCCACATAGTCCTCATCCTCAGAGTCTGAGGTTCTCTTCCTTCTGGTTCTTGTGGCTGCTTTAGGCAAATTGCTAGGAGTGCTTCTGCTCCCATCATCAGAAGAACTTGAGGGACTAGTGCCCTCACTCATGTGAATCTGCTCTTCTTCCCTGTTCTGGCTGTCACTTTGGTCTGACATGCTGCAAACACTGACTGCTGACCCTATGAAGAGTTATAGATCAGATAGAGTGGATTAGCATCACAAAATGCAGAGATTTTTGCAAAAGAATGATTCAAAAATTCAGTTTTAGTTTTCCACAGAAAGCATTTCGGATCAACCGATTTTCAAACTCGGTGATACCGAAGCAGTTTTGGAACCTAAACTGATGAACTCGGTTGGACCGAGTTTCAGTTCGGTGGCACCGAGACTGCTAGGGTTTCACACAGTCCTAAAATCGGTCTCACCGATTAGCAATTCTCGGTCAGACCGAGAGTTACTAGTGCAATGGCGTTAGCCAAATCGGTGGGACCGAGTTTTTCAACTCGGTGGGTCCGAGATGGTTTCGGCAGAAACCTAACCCTAAAATTTCGAATGTCATCTAATCTACGGATTGCATTGACTGGATAGGAGTGTTTCAATCGTGGCAAGAGTCAATAAGAACACAATGTGCTAGGAATCGGACAAGGATAGCACAGTGATCGAGTCCATAACCTAGCTTGGCGATGAACTCGCTACGGCGGCAACGACGGGGGTGAAATCCGTTGACGGCGGCAGAGACCAGCGACAGGAGGCGGCTGGCGACGAGGAGACGATCCGGAGACCTTGAAGGCAGAGCGAGCTATTGCGCGGGCGAAGAGGTTCGGAGAAATTTCCAAATTTTTTCCCATGACTATATATAGCCCGACCCTGTCGGTGTGACCGAGTGGAACAACTCGGTGGCACCGATATGCATAACTGTGTACAGTTACAGCAACTCGTTGTGACCGAACGGTTCAAATCGGTTGCACCGAGATTGAAAAACTAGATCGACTTAATGATCTCGGTAGGACCGAAATGGAGGAATCGGTCAGACCGAGAATCACAAAGAAGTTTTGGAAGTTTAAGTCCATGACGAATCGGGGACTTCGAGTGCTCCTCACACAGAGTGGTTCGAATCTGACTTGATCAAATTTTGTGATGTAGCATGAATAGAGTTTGAGACGAGAAAAGCATAGATAGCTAGAGAAGGTTCTTAGGCATTCTTGTCCATCCACTTGGCCAAAGAAAAGGAAGCCAAACAATCAAAACAACAAGTGGATGTCCTTGAATGAGTAAAATATGCAACCAACATGCTCACACAATAAGATGGCAAATGAAATATGTGACAAAGCATGCACAACCAATTCTAGCATCTATCAAACAATTGGCGATGACTAGGTCATCTATATATGAGTATATTGACTTAGGAGTCACATGAAAAACATTTGATCATAGGTCATACTCATCGTTTAAGCTCAAGTTGGGTTACCACTTTTACATAATGCATTGATGTGTTCACACCATTAGAGTTGCTTTGACTCAATTCTTAGAGTTAAGCTCCCCCTAGATGTGAGATCCCCTTTTAGAGGGATGAACTAACCTTGGGTTTTGTCGATGATGACTTCATGTAGGTGTTGAAGATGTGGATGCTCAATGTTGATGTAGATCATTTGGAGCAATCCTTTGGAGTGAGTTGCACTTTCAACTTACCTACATGGGTTAGTCCCACAAGGAACAAACAAGAATATCCATAGACATAGAGTGATGCACACACAAGATGATGTCCATCAAATCATTAGGTTACCTTGTCCCTTGCCTTACCAACATGAGGGTTTGTGACTCCTTGAACTAGTGCAAGATGTGGAAGTTGATTGCACTTGTTCTTGCCATAATGATATGAGTGAAGAATGTTGGCGAAGTCACCCTCAAGAACTCTCTAGCTATACTTGATGAAGTAGAACTTGACGTAGTCTTGGGAACCCACTTGAACGAGGCCTTAGGTGCTTCTTCAAATGCATCAATCTCTTCTTGAAGCTTGTCCTTGCCTTTGTTCTTGTGGTCTTGTGGTGGAAGATCATCTTGTGCTTGTGTTCCTTTGAAGGAAGTAGGATCATACTTCTCTTGTTGAGGAACAAACTTCATCTTGGGGTATTGATCTTCTTCCCACTCAACTCCATTGGCATTGAACTTTCGTTCAAAACCAACACCTTGATTCTTCCGGTGCCTTCCTTGCTTGCGTACAATTTCCTCAAATTGCTTACTCCCGGCAAGGCTCTTGTAAACACCTTTCTCTATAATTCCCTTCAATAAGCTATTTTCTTGCTCAAGTGTAACTTGGCTAAGAGAATCATTAGTGGAATCAAGAGAACTACTAGAAGCAACAATATTGGATTTGACATTGTTATTGTTACTACTAGAGGAAGGATCTTTCTTGTACTTGTTACTAGACTTGACTTGAGGCATGTAAGTAGATAAGAGTAAATGCTTGGCAATGTAAGAAGAACTTTTCTTACGGAGATCATCATTGATTGCTTTTAAGAACTCATGCTCTTGCTCAAGATTGAGCTTTTCAAAGTGTAACTTCTCATGAGCCCTTAAAAGTTCTCGATGATCTTCGAAGATAGTTTCATGAGCTAACATAAGAGTGTTTAGTTCTTTAGTTAGAAGCTCAATCTTCTCCTTATCATTGTCATTCGTTTTATCTTGATTAGCATGATTAATTGACGTTTCATCATAGTATCCATCACTAGAGTTGTCAACAAGTAAATCATCATCCACAAGTAAGTCATCTTCATCACTATCAAAATCAACATACTCAGGATGTTTTACCTTTGGACCTTTGTCCATGAAGCATCTTCCAATTCCTTCATTTGGTGAATCAAATATGTCGTAGGAGTTGGTTGACACAAGTTCTAGACCGGCAACACCTTCATCTTGAGTATATTCGGAGTCGGAGTGATAGCTTCTCTCGGAGTGATTGTCGGAGTTGGAGCCGGATACCCATTCACCAACATGAGCTTGATGTCTTAGTTTTGTGTAGCTCCTTGATGACTTGTCCTTCCTTTCCGAATCCTTGCTTCTCCGTGAGGTTCTTCGTTCATAACGATCATCTCTACTCCTCCTCTCTCTCGATGGTGATTCTTCTCTTTTGCTTCTTCTTTTTGGAGAATCTTCTCTTCTTTTGTAGGGTGTCGTACACTGATTGGAATAGTGTCCGGGTCTCCCACAATTGTAGCAGTTTCGCTCTCGACTAGAAGATATTTTGTCATTGTAAGACCTTGACTTGGAGCATCTTTCTTTGCTTCTACTCTTGTAGAATTTGTTGAAGTTCTTCACCATTAAGCTCAATTCTTCATTGAAGGTTTGTTTCTCACTTGATTATGTGGGGGCTTCACTTGAGGCTTTGTAAGCACCACTTGACTAGTTGTGAAGTTCCTCCTTATCCTTGAGTGACACCCCATGAGCAACAATTCTTCCAATGACTTTCGTTGGCTTGAGATCTTTGTAGTTTGGCATCATTTGGATCAAAGTGCACACGATATCATACTTTCCATCCAATGCTCTTAGGATCTTCTTGATGATGAATCTATCGGTCATCTCTTCACTCCCTAAGCCGGCAATCTCATTTGTGATAAGTGCAAGCCTAGAGTACATTTCAGCGACACCTTCACCATCCTTCATTTTGAACTTGTCAAGCTGACTTTGGAGCACATCCAACTTGGATTCCTTGACGGAGTCGGTACCTTCATGCATATCAATCAAAGTATCCCAAATTTCCTTTGCATTCTCAAGACGGCTGATTTTGTTGAATTCTTCGGGGCACAATCCGTTGAAGATGATATCACAAGCTTGAGCGTTGGATTGCAGCATCTTCAATTCTTCCGCATTAGCTTCACGGTTCGGTTATCTCCCATCAAAGAATTCACCTTGCAAGCCAATACAAATAATTTCCCAAACGGTGGAGTTATGTCCAAGAATATGCATTTTCATCTTATGCTTCCAACTAGCAAAATTAGTACCATCAAAGTAAGGACCTCTTCGGTGATAATTTCCCTCGATAGACGCCATACTCTCCTAGGTTATGAAACCAAGGCTATGCCCACCAAAAGCTATGGAAATCAAAGCAAATGGAGACCAAAGCTCTGATATCACTTGTAGGACCTTGAAGTATGTCTAGAGGGGGGGTGATTAGACTACTTGACCAATTAAAAACTTAACCTTTTCCCAATTTTAGAGTTTGGCAGATTTTAGCTATCTTAGGACAAGTCAAGCAATCATCACACAATTCAAGCAAGCATGCAAAGAGTATATAGGCAGCGGAAATTAAAGCATGCAACTTGCAAGAAAGTAAAGGGAAGGGTTTGGAGGATTCAAACGCAATTGGAGACACGGATGTTTTTGGCGTGGTTCCTATAGGTGGTGCTATCGTACATCCACGTTGATGGAGACTTCAACCCACGAAGGGTAACGGTTGCGCGAGTCAACGGAGGGCTCCACCCACGAAGGGTCCGCGAAGAAGAAACCTTGTCTATCCCACCATAGCCGTCGCCCACGAAGGACTTGCCTCACTAGCGGTAGATCTTCACGAAGTAGGCGATCTCCTTGCCCTTACAAACTCCTTGGTTCAACTCCACAATCTTGTCGGAGGCTCCCGAGTGACACCTAGCCAATCTAGGAGACACCACTCTCCAAGAAGTAACAAACAGTGCATTGATGATGAACTCCTTGCTCTTGTGCTTCAAATGATAGTCTCCCCAACACTCAACTCTCTCTCATAGGATTTGGATCTTGTGGAAAGAAGATTTGAGTGGAAAGCAACTTGGGGAAGGCTAGAGATCAAGATTCATATGGTAGGAATGGAATATCTTGGCCTCAACACATGAGTAGGTGGTTCTCTCTCAGAAATGGTAAGTTGGAAGTGTAGGTTTAGTCTGATAGCTCTCTCCACGAATGAAGAGGAGGTGGAGGGGTATATATAGCCTCCACACAAAATCTAACCGTTACACACAATTTACCAAACTCGGTGGGACCAATTCAGCAAACTCGGTCGGACCGATTTAGTAAACCTAGTGACCGTTAGGATTTTCGGTGGGACTGACATGCAACTCGGTAGGATCGATTCAGTTAGGGTTAGGGCATAACGTAATCTCGGTAAGACCGATTACACAAACTCGGTAAGACCGATTTTGGTAATAAGCTTTCCAGAGAGTTGGTCAGGTAAACTCGGTGGGACCGATTTGCTCTTTTCGGTGAGACCGAAATGTTACAAAAAGGAAACAGTGAGTTTACATTGCAATCTCGGTGGGACCGATCGCTCACTTCGGTTAGACCGAAACGTTACGAAGAGAAACAAAGAGATTACAATCCCATCTCGGTGAGACCGAGATCCCTCTCGGTAGGACCGATTTGCCTTGGGTTTGTGGCAGTGGCTATGACATATGAACTCGGTGGCGCCGGATAGAAAGAATTGGTGTGACCGATTTTGGCTTTAGGTTTAGGTCATTTGTGGATGTGAGAAAGTAGCTAAGGGTTTTGGAGCATATCACAAAGCACTTGAAGCAAGAGGCTCATTAAGCAACACCTCATCCCTCCTTGATAGTATTGGATTTTCCTATAGACTCAATGTGATCTTGGATCACTAAAATATAGAATGAAGAGTCTTGAGCTTTTGAGCTTGAGCCAATCCTTTGTCCTTAGTATTTTGAGGGATCCACTTTCATCATCCATGCCATGCCATTCATTGAGCTTTCCTGAAATAATAGTCTTGGAATAGCATTAGCTCAATGAGCTATATGTTGTTATGAATTACCAAAACCACCTAGGGATAGTTGCACTTTGAACAACTACAGCCTAACACGAAGGACTAAAAGTACCAGATTGAAATCGCAACATCCCAAGAGGCCAACAAAGGCCAAACATCCGCGCTAGAACCCAACATTTCACAACCGACGACACAATCGACATCCTAAACCGATTATTACATCAAAAGAAACCAGGAAACTGAAGGAAGCCTAGCAGCAACTAGAAGAACAGCAACGCTAGGGTCGCCACAGCAAGAGTTTTCTTCATTCCAGCCTCGCAATATTGATCCTCCAAAGAAAGATAAGGACGATTAATTGTCTTACATAATTAGAAAGATAATTAAAAAAGCCACATGCAGCTACGCCCGAAATACGCAAGGGCAAAAGAAGAAGGAAGACAAGGATCTGGCTCGCTGATATCTACTTTCTTGATGCGTTGCTGTAGGCCGCGGGAACTAGTCTCCGCGGCGAGCGGTGATGAGCTCTTTCTTATCCTCAAGACGCTGCTTGAGAACATCCACGGATTCCACCACCAGCCTTTGGCGCTCGTTGCGGAGCATGTCATTCTCGTCCATAAGTTTCTTGGCGATGGCGCGGTCCTCTTCAACAAGGCACTGGTCTCCTCCTGCTGGTACGCACTTGGACGATCTTCTCCCTCGGCGAGGTCGCGATCGGCCGGAGCCTCTCATTGCCCTCCCTTAGTTGCGGATGGCGCCGTAGCCTGTTAAACGAGGCTTTCCGTCGTCCTGCAACCTCGCCAAGCAGAGATCTGATCCATCGGCTATGGACGATCGCATGCATGCGCTTTATTCGATCGTCGCCTGCCGCGAGAAATTTCCCGAGCCGCCCGGCGCGGCAGACATCTGCTACATTTGTGGCGCGACGGACATCTCTGCTGCTTCAGCGCCGCGGCCGGACCATCTCTGCATCATTGCTGGCGGGACCTCCGTCTTTGCTTCAGCAGCGCTGGCGGGACCTCTGTGCTACTACTTCAGCGGCGGGGGACATGTCGGCTACTCTCGCGCGAGGCGGGACATCTCTTGTGCTTCCGCTTCCATGCTCGCCTCTCCACAGTAGCAATCTCTCGACCCGAACTCACGCTGGCCATGGCGGAACACAAGGAAGGATCTGAATGACTTGTTTGTTTTTGTGGATGAGGAGTTGAGGAGGAATGTGCAGTCATCTTGGCATCTACTAGTATTTATAACCAAGTACTAATACGCTCCTAAGTGGGAAACCGTTTAGGTTGTGATCGGTGTGAACAGGTTTGGAATTCAATATACTAGCATGGTACTAATATGCTCCTAAGTGGGAAACCGTTTAGGTTGTGATTGGTGTGAACAGGTTTGCAATTCAATATAGCATGGAGTAATTTGGAATGTGACGAGACGCAAGCTCAAAAACTTGTACTCTGAGTTTAGTAGTACGTTATACAGGAAGAGAAGAGGTGCACGCACGCACTCGTCCTCTCACACATGCGTCTGTTTTTTCTCAAAAAGGAGGACGATGACCCCAGCCTCTGCATCTGGGAGTCACACACGCATCTGTAGCTACGAATTGTAGTGTTCTCAACCATCCGATTGGCTCTATCATGGATGTACCTATATACTAAAACATGTCTAGATATATCTATATTTTGACAAACGGAAGGCATGTCTATTGTGGAACGGAGGGAGTGCTTGTCACAAAAATGGATAAAAAGGGACATGTCTAGAACTAAAATATGTCTACATACATCTCCTTTTATCCATTTTGATGACAAGTTGTACTCTTACCCAAAGGAACTTTATATCCAACAAACACAACATATCCGTTCGACTGTTGGAAATTACTGATCTGATGTCGAAGTAATTGCTGCAGCGCCACCAAAAGCAACCATTTCTTAAGCTAAAGTAGACCAAGGTAATCCCTATATTAGCATATTACTAAGATAAACAGAAGGCACTGTCGAATCATTTAGGACGTGAGCTTGTCAATCTGAATGTGGAGGGACACAAGCTTAGCCCCGGCCAGCAGCTTGGGCGGAACTGTCAAGAAGGTCAGCTCTTGCACGTCGACATCGCCGGGATCCTTGCTGCTTATCACCTCCATTTCCACCTTGACGGCGTCGGTCGTGCCTTTGGGCTCCCCCAGCGGGCCGTTTGCCCACAGCTTGGCCAAGTAGTGCGGCAGTGGGGACGCCCCTGCTCTGATGCATACGACCGACATGGTGATAGGCGCGCCGATGTCGAGCATGCCGCCGACCAAGAAAAATGCGGCGGTCCTCCTCTACAAACAACAAGAGCCGTGGCTCCGACAGTGGCACTTGCAGCTGGAGCACCTTGCCGTACTGGATCCTGTGCATGGGCATGGGATGCGCGGTGCTGATGTGGTGGTAGAGTGCCGGCGGCGGGCCTTCGTAGCTGCAGACGGGCACGGGGCATTTGCAGGGCGCAAGCGAACACACGCTCTGGTGATCGGCGAGCTTGTGGTAAGTGACATAGAGCCCACAGCCTTCGTGCGGGCACTCCACCCTCACCGACGAAAGGAGGAGTCCACCGCCGTGTTCCGCACGTCGAAGCCACCGCCGCGCTCGCACTTCTGGCACTGCCGCTAGTTCCCGGGGCGCTCGACGCGGCAGTCCGCGCAGGAGAGGTGCCCTCCCTTGCACTGCAGAAATCAATCCAACGGCACATCAATCAAGAAACCTGCACCTTACTCAATCAGCCGAACGGACGAGGTGTATTCGAACCTCATACACTGGAGGCATCAAGGGGCGGAGGCACAAGGGGGAGTGGAGCACGGAGAGTTCCATCGAGACCTTAGAGAGCTCCATCGTCGGGTCCTGTTCCTGTTCGGTCTGCATGATCTCGCCCTCCTCGTGCACAACCATCCTTCAAGGTGCATTAAATCAACACATGAAAGTACTATCAAAAGAAGAGTCACAACATGCATGCGTTGTAATTAATGCATCGGTAAACGCAAATTATTGAAATATATCGAGTGCAATGCTTTGATGTGTCGCGTCAACTCGTACATCAACACGAAGTTTGATTATCCTCTCCCTCGCGGACTTAACTGCACCTGCGTTTGGCTGTATGACAGGTTGGCCACACACTGTCGGGCCCACCTCATCATACGCAAAGACAGGGCGTCCCTCCCTCGCCCATGAGCATGGTGACTGGAAAGACTAAGAGAAGCTTTCGCTACACGCTCTCCCTCCCGCACGCGGTGGACATGCAACAGTTTAATCGGTGCCAGATGGCCAGAAGCGTACTGTAGTACTCCTCCAGTGCAGTAGTACACCATCATTGTTCGACTTCCCGAAGAGGCGAAGAGCCAAGCGCAGCCCGGACGCTCATGTGGTAGTTTCATGTGTAGAGTAGTCTAGATAGCGTGTACCGTGCCTATAAGCTTAAAATCGTTGGGGTCGGCTCCATGCTATGTGGCCGTCTCGAAGATTTTTTTAAATTAAAATAGTCTTCTGGCCCTACCTGTCACCCTGGTGATTGTAGTTCGCTCGCTCATCTGGTCAAGACAGGAATATATATTTTAATTGTTTTTTTTTGAAAAGGGGGGACTCCCCGGCCTCTGCATCGAACGATGCATACGGCCCACATATATTTTAATTTGTGGTGGGTAAATGTTAGAGGTTGCAGCAAATTATTGTACAACTGCAGGTCTTTCAGCCAAGTTTAGAGGCAAGCATGTGGGGCCAGTGCTATGATGTGTCGCGTCAACTCGTAGAACGAGGAGAAGCTTGATTTTACTACACGCCTTCTCCCTCGCCCATGCGCGCGGTTGCTCGCAAACGAGGATAGGCTTTTTCTTAGTAGTAGTACTTCCACAACAAGCTATCCGTCCTGCTCGCGGTGGACGGACATGCAGCAGTGGATTCGACACTGTAGAAGCAGTAGTAGTGATGTAGGGTGGAACCCTATGGCGACGATCTTTCACGTTTGGAGTGGATCCTACGGGGAATCACGAAGAACACACGGAAACACAAAGGGAAAACACGGGGAAAACGAGAGAGAATCACTAAACCGACAAGGAATCAATCACACAAGTGCTAGATCACCGAACACAAAGAGATACACGAGATCCAAAGTCAACAAAGGTAGAGGATACAAAGGAACTGTTCTTCTCCGCGAGGAAGCCTTGATGTTCTTCCCTAGAAAGGGGTCTTGAATCCGCTTGGGGGATCTTCTCCGAAGAGGTCGTGAACTCCGAGGAGAAGTATCCAAGTGGATGAGCGAAGGCTCTCACACAAACATGAGCTAATCCAATGCTAAGTCTCAAAGTGAGGAGGAGGAGTCCTATATATAGGCTAGGGGCGAAGGGGTACATGGGCTCAGCCCAACACGCGCGCGCAGGCGCTGGCCGGATGATCCGGGGGTGGGGCCGGATGATCCGGGCTGCTCCGGATGGTCCGGGTGGAGGCCCGGATGAGCTGGAGGCACGGCTGGTGACGGTGCAGGGCCGGATGTCCGGCTGGGGGTCCGGACGTCCGGGCAGGATCCGGATGATCCGGGACGGGGTCTAGATGGTCCAGCTTCAGGTGGGAGCTTCGGGTGCCTTCGGGGTGAGTTAGCCGGATCGTCCGGGTCGTGGTGCGGATCGTTCGGGCTCTGTCCGGATCGTCCGGGCCGCCGTCCAGATCGTCCGGCCAGTCTGGGACTTGGTGCTTTTCCTCTCCGTCTTCACGCATGTCCTCCGCTTCCGGTTTTCCTTGCTTCCTAGCTTCTTCACGGTTAACTCCTTGGTACCTGAGTATGCATAGCGTTTCCGTTTGAGGTAGTAACCATGTCTCATGTGAATCGAAAGGGAATTGTGAGAGGAGTGATGTCACCTCGGTTTCAAGAGCTCTTGCACGTGCTCGAGTCATAGGTCCAAGTGGTGTTGTAGGGGATGTAGATGCGTCCATGGAGATGATCATGGGATGCTCCGCATCATCTCCCCCCCCCCCCCCTTAGGAGAGATCCGACCTCGGATCAAAATCTTCATCACCATGGTAAGGCGAGAGGTCTTTGACGTTGAAGATGTCGCTCACGTTGTACTTGTCACTTGGTAGGTCGATCTTGTAAGCGTTGTTGTTGTAGCGTGCTAACACCTTGAAGGGTCCATCGGCTCGAGGGAGAAGTTTGGACTTTCGTTCGTTGGGGAAGCGGTCCTTGCGAAGGTGTAGCCACATGAGATCGCCTTTGTTGAAGATCATGGGTTGCTTGTTGATGTTGAGCTTGGTCGCTAGTCGTTGTACTTGGCGCTCGATGGTGTTTCTTGTATCCTCATGCATCTTCTTGATGTAGCTTGCTCATGCACTCGCATCCATGTTGGTGCGCTCTTGTAGAGGAAGAGGTAGGATGTCCAATGGTGACAACGGGTTGAAGCCGTAGACGACCTCGAAGGAGGACTTGCCGGTCGTCGAATGTCTTGCACGGTTGTAGGCGTACTCGGCGATGGGTAGACATGCTTCCCACTCCTTGATGTTCTTCTTGATCAACACGCGAAGTAGAGTGGAGAGAGTCCGGTTCGTCACCTCGGTTTGGCCGTCGGTTTGAGGATGGTATGCGGATGAGAACAAGAGCTTGATTCCGAGCTTGGCACATAGGGTCTTCCAAAAGTAACTCAAGAACTTGATGTCGCGGTCGGAGACGATTGTCTTTGGTACTCCATGGAGACGCAAGATTTCCCTACAAAAGAGATTTGCAACATGTGAAGCATCGTCTATCTTGTTGCAAGGGATGAAATGTGCCATCTTAGAAAATCGGTCCACAACAACAAACACGGAATCCTTTCCATTTTGAGTTCTAGGCAAACCAAGTACAAAGTCCATGCTAATGTCTTCCCAAGGTTGATAAGGAATAGGAAGAGGCATGTAAAGACCATGAGATTGAGCGTTAGACTTAGCTTTGCGACATGTAGAGCATCGGGTGGTGAAGCATGAGACGTCTCGAAACATCTTGGGCCAAAAGTAGTTCTTGGAGAGTGTGGCGAATGTCTTATCTCGTCCAAAGTGTCCCATGAGTCCACCTCCATGAGCCTCTTGCAAAAGTAGCAAACAAAGGGAAGACTCGGGAATGCAAAGTTTGTTAGCTTTCATAAGATAAGCATCCTTGATATAATATTGTTCCCAAGAAGTATGCGTCAAACACTTAGCATAAGGAATAGCAAAAGATGGGTCATTAGCATACAAGTCTTTGATGTGCTCAAAACCAATAACATTCAACTCAAGTTTGTTAGCTTACATATGCGTGAAAGCACATCCGCAACTACATTTTCCTTACCCTTAATGTATTTTATCACATAGGGGAAAGATTCGATAAATTCACTCCATTTGGCATGACGCTTGTTCAACTTAGTTTGACCTTTCAAGTACTTAAGCGTTTCATGATCGGTATGGATGACAAACTCATGAGGTCTAAGATAATGTTCCCAAACATGTAGTACATGCACTAAAGCATACAATTCTTTGTCATATATGGGATAGTTAAGTTGAGCACCGGAGAGTTTTTCACTAAAATATGCAATGGCTCGTTTTTCTTGCATCAAAACTCCGCCAATTCCGGTACCACTTGCATCACAATGAACCTCAAAAGTTTTGTCAAAATTGGGCAAAGCAAGAATCGGAGCATGAGTAAGCAAAGACTTGAGCTCATCAAAAGCGGTGGATTGCAAAGATCCCCAAACAAAAGGAGCATTCTTCTTACT
Source organism: Aegilops longissima (assembly GCA_021605205.1). Classification (NCBI taxonomy): domain Eukaryota; kingdom Viridiplantae; phylum Streptophyta; class Magnoliopsida; order Poales; family Poaceae; genus Aegilops; species Aegilops longissima. The sequence continues at coordinate 271,788,262 of CM038676.1, forward strand.
CAAAGCATGCTAAGTAGCGGCTATTGTGCTAAAATCTTTCACAAAGCGGCGATAAAAAACTGCAAGACCAAGAAAACTACGCACTTGTTGCAAATTGGTGGGTTGGGGCCAAGTTTTAATTGCTTCAATTTTAGTTTCATCAACATGGACACCCTTGGAAGAGACAACGAAATCCAACAAAACCACTTTGTCAATACCAAATGTGCACTTTTTCATGTTGGCATAAAGACTTTCCTTGCGAAGTGTTTGCAAAACGAGCTTAACATGATCAAGATGCTCTTTCATGGTTTTGCTAAACACAAGAATATCATCAAAGTAAACCACAACAAAGACTCCAATGTAAGGGCGAAGTACATGATGCATGAGACGCACAAAAGTACCAGGAGCCTCCGATAAACCCATAGGCATAACTAACCACTCATATAAGACAAATTTGGTTTTGAAAGAAGTTTTCCATTCATCACCCTCGTGAATGCGTATTTGATAATAGCCACTTTTAAGATCAATTTTTGAGAAAAAGTTGGCTCCACTAAGTTCATCAAGCATATCATCTAAGCAAGGAATGGGATGCCTATATCGAACGGTGATAGCATTTATAGGTCTACAGTCGGAACACAAGCGGAAACTTCCATCGGGCTTAGGCACAAGTATAACCGGAACGGCACAAGGGCTTAAGCTTTCACGTACATGACCGTTGTCGATTAGTTGTTGTACTTGCCGTTGAATCTCCTTGGTTTCTTCGGGATTGACACGGTATGGAGCTTTGTTTGGAAGCGGTGCTCCGGGGATGAGGTCGATTCGATGCTCAATGCCTCGTAGAGGAGGTAGACCCAGAGGTAGCTCATCGGGGAAAACATCTTGAAATTCATGCAAAAGAGATTGAAACACCAAAGGTAGCTCGTGAATGGTGTTAGTTCTTGGTTCTCCATCCTTGCACACAAGGACGAAGTGTATCACACTCGATGGGTTCTCACACACTTTGTAACACCCTGGATGTAAACTTCCCTTTTGGGCAATATATCAACTTGACCTCATCCAATTCTTGTGGGTTTTTGTCATGCTTGGCCTCATGTTGTTTGGTTATGTGGGTTTTCTCTTTTCTTTGTTTTGCTCTTTTACCATATTGCATTTGTGTCTCTTGTCATCTTGCATTCCATTCTTATCATGTGTTTGTGGTGATCTCTCACATGTTATGTTGTTGCATGTGCCATTCTCATTTTGCATTACCATCTCCTCCTTCCCTCTACTTCTTTCCTTATCAAGTGCTATAATTTCCTTTCTCAATTAATGTTCATCTTCTCCCTGCAAATCTTGCTCTTTGCACTAAACCTCTCTGCCAAATATCTCCTCATTTGAAGTTGTTATGGTCAGGTTCAAAAATGACACAAGTTTGATATATTTCCAAACTTGTCTTATTTTCTACCTCTAAAATGTCCATTACAATTTATTAAAATTGTGGAGAATTCAGGAGTTTGGGGATATTTTCCTTTTACTCCAACTCTTCTCATTTTTCCTGTGCTTTCTTTTCTCTTCTTTTGGTTTTAAAAGGAAAAAAGAAAGGAAGGCGGCAGCAGCGATGGCGGCCAATGAGTCCTCCCACAGGCTCCGGCCTTCAAGCCGGCCCAGCCCCTCAGCCCGCAGCCTAGGGAGGCGCCCCAGCCCGCTCGCTTCTCTCTCTGCCTGCCTTGGCGCACCGCATCCGCTGCGTACCCCGCTAGTTCAGATCCACGTGGGCCGCCCGGTCCCTTTGGCAATGACAGCTCTGATAATCTAGACTTTCAATATTGACATGGGTGTTACTATATTTTCTAGTCCTTTTGGCTTATGGTCAGTAAGGGACTTTTGTTCTAGGCTTTGAGTAGATTCATGCCATGCCTTGTTTTGCTATTTTAAGTTCCTGTAGCATGTAGTTTTGTTGCTCTGAACATTGCAACTTTATTCTTGTTTTTGCCATGTCCACTGATATTTTGTGCTCTTTTGCCATGCTTGTTTGAACCTGTTATGATGTGAACTAGCCGTAGCTCAGTGCTCATCTGTTGTCGAGCATCATGTGTAGATCATTGCCATGTGCTTTGTTGATACGTTTGGGTGCAGTAGCTTAATTATTTGTTGCTTGCTAAGTGGCATCATCTTTGTTAATGGCAGATTTGCGCCATTCTTGTTTTGCTTGCCATTTGCAAACCGTGCATCCGATTCGGTGATCTTTATATCGATTTCAACGAAATCATCTCATCTTTCAATGGCATGCTTGGTTTGCCAACTTGATGCCTGGTTCATCATTTACCTTCGGGCGCACATACACATTGCATATCACATCCCGCATATCATGTCATGTTTTGCATCATGTTGATTGTGCATTGCACCGTGATTTATTGTGGTTCCTTTGTTTGTGTTGTTGCTTTGGGTAGAGTCGGAGGCGAGTACGTGAACGAGGAGCCTGTTGAGAACGTTTTAGGATCAAGCTTTCGACAACTCGAGAACATTGCGAGCAAGATGACCATACCCTCGAAATCACTTCTATCTTTGCTATGCTAGTTGCTCGCTCTTTTGCTATGCCTATGCTGCGATGCCTACCACTTGCTATATCATGCCACCCATATTGCCATGTCAGCCCTAACCATCCTTTTCCTAGCAAACCGTTGATTGGCTAAGTTACCGCTTTGCTCAGCCCTCTTATAGCGTTGCTAGTTGCGGTGAAGCTGAAGTTTGTTCCGTGTTGGAACATGGAGTTATTGTTCCTTGTTGGAACATGTTTACTTGTTGGGGATATCACAATATATATATACATATCTGCTATGTTTAACACATCTATATACTTGGTAAAGGGTGGAAGGCTCGGCCTTATGCCTGGTGTTTTGTTCCACTCTTGCCACCCTAGTTTCCGTCATACGGTGTTATGTTCCTTGATTTCGCGTTCCTTACGGTTGGGTGATTTATGGGACCCCTTGACAGTTCGCTTTGAATAAGACTTGTCCAGCAAGGCCCAACTTGGTTTTACCATTTGCCACCTAAGCCTTTTCCCCGGGTTTCGCGAGCCGAGGGTCATCTTTATTTTAACCCCCCGGCCAGTTCTCCTTCGAGTGCTGGTCCAACTTGAGCGATGTCCGGCGCCCCAGGCAATCCAGGTTTATGCCAACCCGACGTCTGGCTCATCCGGTGTGCCACGAGCGAGATATGTGCAGCTCCTATCGGGATTTGTCGGCTGTCGGGCGGCTTTGCTGGTCTTGTTTTATTCTTTGTCGAAATGTCTTGTAGTCCGGGATTCGAGATTGATCGGGTCTTCCCGTAGAAGGAATATCCTTCGTTGACCGTGAGAGCTTATAATGGGCTAAGTTGGGACACCCTGCAGGTAATATCTTTCAAAGCCGTGCCCGCGGTTATGAGGCAGATGGGAATTTGTTAATGTCGGTTGTAGAAAACCCAAAGTTGACCTCAAATAAAATACACATCAACGCGTGTGTTACCGTGATGGTCTCTTCTCGGAGTCCGGGAAGTGAACACGATGTTGGAGTTATGTCGGCGTTAGTAGTTCAGGATCACTTCTTGATCACTACTAGTTTCACGACCGTGCTTTGCTTCTCTTCTCGCTCTCTTTTGCGATGTAGCCACCATATATGCTAGTCGCTTGCTGCAGCTCCACTTTACTACTCAGTCCTTCCTATAAGCTTAAATAGTCTTGATCTCGCGGGTGTGAGATTGCTGAGTCCCGTGACTCACGGATACTTCAAACACAGTTGCGAGGTTCCGATGAGGCCGGTCGGGTGATTCCACCGAGCTCACGTGGGAGTTCGACGAGGCGTACGTGGTCGTTACTATGTGTCTTTTCCAGATGATCGATAGTGGTGCCCGGTTGGGACGATTCGGGATCTGCGTAGCATTTGGGGTATCTTCTTTTATTTTGGTTCCGTAGTCGGACCTTGAGTGTACTCTGAATGATGGATGTTTATTTATGTACTGTGTGAAGTGGCGACTGTAAGCCAACTATGTACCTCTTTCCCTTAATAATTACATGGGTTGTGTGAATATTACCTCACTTGCGACATTGCTTTCAATGCGGTTATGCCTCTAAGTCGTGCCTCGACACATGGGAGATATAGCCGCATCGGGGGCGTTACAAGTTGGTATCAGAGCCGACCCTCGTGGTTACACGGATGGTTGTGGACAGGTGCGTGGTCATGTTGTTCATGACGTTTGTGACCCGTCGTGGCACCCGACTTGGCACATGTACCGGACTGGAAGCACAGACGTTTGTGCCAAGAGGGAACGTTTACGTGGTCTGACGAGGACATCGGTTCCTCCGAGTGGGGTGTATGTGATAGCCTGGTTTATTAGGGATGATAGACTACTCATATCAATAAGGAATTCCTTCTTTTAGGGAGCCCATTCGACGAACTCCAAAGTTAAGCGTGCTCAGCTTGGAGTAGTGTCGATGGGTGACCGACCGAAGATTGCTCCGGTGCGCACGCAGTGAGGACAAAGTGCGCGAAAAAGACTAGTATTGATCTGTGGGGCGATCTAGATCCCGCCAGAATGCTAACCACCGGCGGGTGTGTCCGGCGTTACAAGTTGGTAATCGAGCCTTCCCGACTTAGGAGCCCCTACTTGATTGTTTGCGGCGTTGTTGAGTCTAGAATGGAAAATGTTTTGAGTCTTAGGATTATATATATCGGAGTAGGATTCTTTTTACTCCCAGGTCCTTCGTCGCTCTGGTGAGGTATCTGGCGTAGAGTTTTGACTCTTCTCTTCTCAAATTTCACTAAAAAATTTTAGGATCACTTGGGTATCTTGGAATCGTTCCGATGGTTTTGTGACAAGAACATTGTTCTTGGTGCCTCGACATTTAGGGGTTGTGGCGGTGTCCGGGGAGTTGAGCTCCGAGGTGTTGTCGTCACAATTTTATCGTTGCAGATTCTGGAATACGAGCTTTGCCGACATCGAAATCTCTTTTGTGCGATCGTTGGTGAGATAACCACGATAGCCCGATCTTGTGGCGAGTCGGGAGTATCGCCATGACTTGTATAACGGATGTTTTTGAAGGTCGAGGTACCACGATTTCGAGGATTTCTTGGTTATGTGTTGACGGATGGATACAATTGGATCTAGGTATTGTTAGTTTGGGTGATATATTTTGTGTCCCTGTATCCCCAACACCAGATTGCATAACCAGAAAGTTTCGGGAGTTTATAGGTGGGAATTCTAGTAGCTTACGGGATATTCTTTCCGACGGATGTATGATTTGAGATTGGGGTTCAAAGTTTAGTGGTCCGCCCATTCACGGTCGATTCTGATGGTCGCGAGGCGTCTTAAAGAATCCTTGGCTATGCTGATTCGGGGCGTCTTGTTAGTCATTCGTGGCGTCCGCTATCGTCGTGTCGTGTGGGCCCCACCACGAACACTTTGGGCGAAATCTCTATCATATGTTTGTTCCGCTCATTCTAGAAGCCAATCTTTTGTTTTCGGTTGTGATATTGATTTGTTTCTAAGACAGATGTTGTTTCCATATCTTTATCTAAGTGGCTTCTCTCCTTATTGGACGTGTGATGATTAACTTTTGGAATTCATTCGTTCATTCTTGTTCGAATGTTTATTGTGAAGACTATATGTTGCAATTTCTATCCGTTGATTCTACTTATCAATTTGTCTATCAAAGGACTAACGGATGTCAACCTCTTCAGATGGCTCCGCCAAGCGTCTGAATCCGGATCGCAATGATGGGGATCAGTCGAACCCTCCACCTCGACCTCCACCTCCGCCTCCAGAGGCCTGGCAAGCTATCATGGCAGCCACCAATGCCAATGCTCGAGATGATTTTGCAGCTCTTGCAAGAAGCGTACTCGAGGGCAAGGCAATCAAGGAAATCAAGGTCAAGGCAACAATCAGCCACACTTTGCTACTCTCGGTCGGTTCCTCGCTAATCAGCGAAGTCTTTCGGTTTACGTGTTGAGGCTACGATCTTGATGATTGGTTAGTGGACATCTGCAAGCACTTTGGTGTAGCAATGTCGGACACGAGGACTTTGTCAAGTTTGCATCATTTCAACTCAAGGATCAAGCTGCTTTGAGTGGTACGAAATACAAAGATTCGAGAGGAGGTCGTGTCATTACAGGATGAGTTCGCCGTGATTTGAGCTCATCACATTCGAAAAGTGTTGTTGAGAGCAAGCGTGAGGAGTTCCGCAATCTCAAGCAGGGCAACATGTCGTCTATCAATACAATATCCAGTTCGAGCTCGCTCGTTTTGCTAAGAAAGGCGTGCACGATGAAAGGAGTATGATCTACCAATTCGAGAGGTGGTGCGAGAGAAGATCTGCAATTACCTCTTGTCTGTTTGAGCGGATAAGTATGATGATTTCTACAACATGGCTCTGAAGCAAGAAGCTGCACAGCTCAAATGCGAGGCTTCTAAGAAGAGAATCGGGGATGCGTTCAGTCCTCTTCGTCCTCTCAAGTGGCAGCCAAGCAGCAGAAGTTTTACCTTCCCCTCCTCCGTTCCGTCGGCCTTACCAGCAGAAGAACTCAGGTGGCCGTGGATCTTCCCACCCACCCAACCCAAGCTATCGTAACAAGTCTAATTCTCAAGCTCCAAGGTCAAGTGCTCCTTACCACCGTCCGCTCTCGAGGTCACTTGCAACAAGTGTCGGCGAAGGGTCACTATCTGAACAAGTGCTTCAACCGAGGCGCCTTCCGCCTCCTCCTCTGTGAAATCTTCCAGCAATGCAGTGGTCAAGCATAATCCCAAGTCTGCAAAGGTGAACATGATGAATGCAGCTCAAGCGGAGGAATCTTCTGATGTGTTAATGGGTAATCTCTCAGTTAATGATATTCCTGCAAAATTCTTATTTGATACTGGCGCATCGCATTCTTTCATTTCAAGACCTTTTGCATCTAAGCATGAGTTGGTTTTTCAAGAATTGCCTAAACCACTATCGGTTGTCTCTCCGGGTAAATTCATGCATGCAAGTTCCATGGTTCCGGATGTTTCTATCAAGATGGGCGATTATAGATTTCTGGCTAAACCAATTGTTCTTGGTGACTCGGATATTGATCTTATTCTCGGAATGGACGGCTTTATCGGCACAAAGCTCAGTTGATTGTGCTGCGGGGAAATTCAATTGACTCATTCTTCTAATGATGTGATCATCTATGCGCTCGTGATGAAACCATTCGGTTGTTTTCTCTCAATGAGAAGGGCGAACTGAATGCCATCTCTCGATTCGATCGTTTGTGAGTACCAAGATGTCTTTCGGAAGAGCTTCGGGTATGCCTCCTCATCGGCGATTGAGTTCGTTATCGATCTTGAGCACGCATCGAACCCGTTGCAAGCGTCCATACAAGCTTGGACCTGATGAGCTGAGGAATTGAAGAAGCAGCTCGATGAACAAGAGCGTCTGGGTTTGATCGGACCGAGTTCATCTCCTTGGGGTTGTGGTGTTCTTTTGTCCGAAGAAGGATGGCGCGGACCGACTTTCGTCGATTACCGTCCATTGAATAAGAAGACAATCAAGAACAAGTATCCACTTCCCAACATCAATGAGCTTTTCGAGCAACTCAAAGGTGCTACGGTGTTCTCCAAGCTTGACCTTCGTATGGGGTATCATCAGATTCGCATTCGTGAACAAGATATTCCCAAGACAGCATTCGAACAAGCTTTGGTTCTTATGAATATCTTGTCATGTCTTTCGGCCTTGTCAATGCTCCTCCAACTTTCTCTCGGATGATGAACTTCATATTCAACCCCTACACCAATGAATTCGTCTTGGTCTATCTTGATGATATTTTGGTCTTCTCCAAGAATAAGAAGGATCATGCCAAACATTTGCGATTGGTGCTAGACAAGCTCGAGAGTACCAATTCTATGCTAAGTTCTCCAAATGTGAATTCTGGCTTGATGAAGTGCTTTATCTTGGTCATATCATCTCCGCCAAGGGCATCGCTGTTAATCCGAGAAGGTGTCCGCAATTGTGAATTGGGAACCTCCTCGAATGTCAAGCAGCTCCATGATTTTCTTGGTCTTGCAAGCTATTGCGAAGATTCGTTGAGAACTTCTCCAAGATTGCAAAGCCTCTTTCCAACCTTCTCGAAGCATGTGAAGTATATACGGTCTCCCGAGTGTGGCGTTGCTTTCAATACCCTCAAAGAGAAACTCGTCACAGCTCTGTTACGACTCCTCTGATGAATCCAAGCCATTTGAAGTTTTACGTGATGCTTCTCTTCAAGGTCTCGGTCTGTGTTAATGCAAGAGAAGAGAGTTGTGGCTTATACCTCTCGCCAGATTGAAGCCCAGCGAGAAGAACTACCCCACTCACGATCTTGAGTTGGCGGCAGTTGTCCATGCTTTGATTACTTGGAGACATCTCTTGTTGGGAAGGAAAGTGGACATTTTCACCGATCACAAGAGTCTCAAGTACATCTTCACTCAACCCAACCTCAACCTCGAGGCGGACTCGATGGGTGAAATGATTCAAGAGTACAACCCAAGTATTGAATATACTCGGGCAAAGCCAATGTCATTGCAGATGCTTTGAGCAGGAAAGCTTCTTTACAACAGCTAATCCTCAAGCCCTTTCAGCGGATCTCGTGAAGCTTTCCATAGCTGAATCTTCAAGTTGTTCCTCAAGGCTTTCTTGCCAACCTCATAGTATCTCCTACTTTGGAAGATCAGATTCGTGAGGCTCAACTTCGGATGCCATGGTGAAAAGGTGAAGCGTGGTATCGACAAGGGCATTTCCAAGTACAAGTGCTTCCATGTTGATGACAAAGACACTCTGTTCTTTGAGGACGGATTATGGTTCCTAAGGGTGATCTGAGAAAAGTCATTATGAGCGAGGCTCACAATTCGCTTCTATCCATTCATCCCGGAAATGCGAAGATGTACCATGACCTCAAGCAGTCATATTGGTGGACTCGAATGAAGCGAAATTGCTCAATTCGTGAATGAATGTGATGTCTGAGAAGAGTGAAAGCGAACACCAAAGACCAGCTGGTCTCCTTCAACCTCTTGCTATTCCTGAATGGAAGTTTGATCATATTGAAATGGACTTCGTGGCTGGCTTTCCAAAGTCCAAGCGTGGAAATGATGCTATCTTCGTTGTCATTGACAAGCTTACTAAAGTGGCTCATTTTCTTCCTATCAAAGAATCCATCACAGCAGCTCGGTTGGCGAGCTATACACCTCGAATTGTCTCCTTGCGGCATTCCTCAAGTGATCTCTTGGACCGTGGCAGCATCTTTACCTCCAAGTTAAGGGATTCTTTTGAAGGCCATGGGCACCAACATTCGTTTCAGCACAGCTTTCCATCCTCAAACAAGTGGCCAAGTTGAGCGAGTAAATCAAATCCTTGAAGATATGCTCGGGGCTTGTGTCATTTCCTTGGTATGAAGTGGGAAGATTTTCTTCCTTATGCGAGTTCTCTTACAACAACAGCTTCCAAGCGAGTTCGGCAAGGCCCCATTCGAAATTCTCTATGGCGAAAGTGCGTACTCCTCTCAATTGATGCAGAGCAGGTGAGCGCCAACTTCTTGGCAATGACTTGATCACGAAGCGGAAGAAATGTGCCAAGTCATTCGTGAGAATCTCAAAGCCGCATAATCGCGCGGAAAAGCTATTATGATGATAAGCACCGTGATGTGGCTTTTGAAATCGGAGACCATGTCTACCTCGCGTCTCTCAATGAAAGGCACTCATCGCCCGGTATCAAAGGAAGCTTGCCCCTAGATCGTGGGTCCTTTCAAGATCATTGGGAAAAGAGGCGATCTAGCCTATCAACGAGCTTCCTTCCAACTTTGCAAGCGTGCGATGTGTTTCACGTGTCACAGCCGCAAGTGCTTCAAGACTCTGAACGCACTATCAACTTTGAAGAGATTGACCTTCAAGAAGATCTCTCTTATCATGAGCACCCGTTGCTATTCTTGAAGAAACCGGCGCAAGACTGCAACAAGTCAATCAAATTCCTGAAAGTGAAGTGGTCACACCATTCCGACCGAGAAGCTACACGGGGCGCGAGGATCACCTCCGTTCCGAGTATCCGGAGTTCTTTCAGTCCTAGATCTCGGGACGAGATCCTCTTGTAGTGGTGGAGTGTTGTAACACCCTGGATGTAAACTTCCCTTTTTGGGCAATATATCAACTTGACCTCATCCAATTCTTGTGGGTTTTTTGTCATGCTTGGCCTCATGTTGTTTGGTTATGTGGGTTTTCTCTTTTCTTTGTTTTGCTCTTTTACCATATTGCATTTGTGTCTCTTGTCATCTTGCATTCCATCCTTATCATGTGTTTGTGGTGATCTCTCACATGTTATGTTGTTGCATGTGCCATTCTCATTTTGCATTACCATCTCCTCCTTCCCTCTACTTCTTTCCTTATCAAGTGCTATAATTTCCTTTCTCAATTAATGTTCATCTTCTCCCTGCAAATCTTGCTCTTTGCACTAAACCTCTCTGCCAAATATCTCCTCATTTGAAGTTGTTATGGTCAGGTTCAAAATGACACAAGTTTGATATATTTCCAAACTTGTCTTATTTTCTACCTCTAAAATGCCCATTACAATTTATTAAAATTGTGGAGAATTCCAGGAGTTTGGGGATATTTTCCTTTACTCCAACTCTTCTCATTTTTCCTGTGCTTTCTTTTCTCTTCTTTTTGGTTTTAAAAGGAAAAAAGAAAGGAAGGCAGCAGCAAGCAGTGGCAGCCCAGCGAGTCCTCCCCACCTGGGCTCCGGCCTTCCAAGCCGGCCCAGCCCCCTCAGCCCCGCAGCCCAGGGAGAGCGCCCCAGCCCGCTCGCTTCTCTCTCCCTGCCTTCGCGCACCCGCATCCGCGCGTACCCCCGCTAGTTCCAGTCCACGTGGACGCGCCGGTCCCGCCTGGCAGCGACAGCTCTGTTAACGAGACTTTCAATATTGACATGGGTGTTACTATATTTTCTACTCCTTTTTGGCTTATGGTCAGTAAGGGACTTTTGTTCTAGGCTTTGAGTAGATTCATGCCATGCCTTGTTTTGCTATTTTAAGTTCCTGTAGCATGTAGTTTTGTTGCTCTGAACATTGCAACCTGTTATTTATTTTTGCCATGTCCAAACTGATATTTTGTGCTCTTTTGCCATGCTTGTTTGAACCTGTTATGATGTGAACTAGCCGTAGCTCAGTGCTCATCTGTTGTCGAGCATCATGTGTAGATCATTGCCATGTGCTTTGTTGATACGTTTGGGTGCAGTAGCTTAATTATTTGTTGCTTGCTAAGTGGCATCATCTTTGTTAATGGCAGATTTGCGCCATTCTTGTTTTGCTTGCCATTTGCAAACCGTGCATCCGATTCGGTGATATTTATATCGATTTCAACCGAAATCATCTCATCTTTCAATGGCATGCTTGGTTTGCCAAGTTGATGCCTGGTTCATCATTTACCTTCGGAGCGCACATACACATTGCATATCACATCCGCATATCATGTCATGTTTTGCATCATGTTGATTGTGCATTGCACCGTGATTTATTGTGGTTCCTTTGTTTGTGTTGTTGCTTTGGGTAGAGTCGGGAGGCGAGTACGTGAGCGAGGAGCCTGTTGAGAACGTTTTCGAGGATCAAGCTTTCGACAACTCGAGAACATTGCGAGCAAGATGACCATACCCTCGAAATCACTTCTATCTTTGCTATGCTAGTTGCTCGCTCTTTTGCTATGCCTATGCTGCGATGCCTACCACTTGCTATATCATGCCACCCATATTGCCATGTCAGCCCCTAACCATCCTTTTCCTAGCAAACCGTTGATTGGCTAAGTTACCGCTTTGCTCAGCCCTCTTATAGCGTTGCTAGTTGCATGTGAAGCTGAAGTTTGTTCCGTGTTGGAACATGGAGTTATTTGTTCCTTGTTGGAACATGTTTACTTGTTGGGGATATCACAATATATATATACATATCTGCTATGTTTAACACATCTATATACTTGGTAAAGGGTGGAAGGCTCGGCCTTATGCCTGGTGTTTTGTTCCACTCTTGCCACCCTAGTTTCCGTCATACCGGTGTTATGTTCCTTGATTTCGCGTTCCTTACACGGTTGGGTGATTTATGGGACCCCCTTGACAGTTCGCTTTGAATAAGACTTGTCCAGCAAGGCCCAACTTGGTTTTACCATTTGCCACCTAAGCCTTTTCCCCCGGGTTTTCGCGAGCCCGAGGGTCATCTTTATTTTAACCCCCCCCCCCCGGGCCAGTTCTCCTTCGAGTGCTGGTCCAACTTGAGCGATGTCCGGCGCCCCCTGGGCAATCCAGGGTTTATGCCAACCCGACGTCTGGCTCATCCGGTGTGCCCTGAGAACGAGATATGTGCAGCTCCTATCGGGTTTGTCGGCTGTCGGGCGGCTTTGCTGGTCTTGTTTTATTCTTTGTCGAAATGTCTTGTAGTCCGGGATTCGAGATTGATCGGGTCTTCGGTAGAAGAATATCCTTCGTTGACCGTGAGAGCTTATAATGGGCTAAGTTGGGACACCCTGCAGGTAATATCTTTCAAAGCCGTGCCCGCGGTTATGAGGCAGATGGGAATTTGTTAATGTCGGTTGTAGAAAACCCAAAGTTGACCTCAAATAAAATACACATCAACGCGTGTGTTACCGTGATGGTCTCTTCTCGGGAGTCCGGAAGTGAACACGATGTTGGAGTTATGTCGGCGTTAGTAGTTCAGGATCACTTCTTGATCACTACTAGTTTCACGACCGTGCTTTGCTTCTCTTCTCGCTCTCTTTTGCGATGTAGCCACCATATATGCTAGTCGCTTGCTGCAGCTCCACTTTACTACTCAGTCCTTCCTATAAGCTTAAATAGTCTTGATCTCGCGGGTGTGAGATTGCTTGAGTCCCGTGACTCACGATACTTCAAACACGTTGCGAGGTTCCGATGAGGCGGTCAGGTGATTCCACCGAGCTCACGTGGGAGTTCGACGAGGAACGTGGTCGTTACTATGTGTCTTTTCGGATGATCGATAGTGGTGCCCAGTTGGGACGATTCGGGGATCTGTAGCATTTGGGGTATCTTCTTTTATTTTGGTTCCGTAGTCGGACCTTGAGTGTACTCTGAATGATGGATGTTTATTTATGTACTGTGTGAAGTGGCGACTGTAAGCCAACTATGTACCTCTTTCCCTTAATAATTACATGGGTTGTGTGAAGATTACCTCACTTGTGACATTGCTTTCAATGCGGTTATGCCTCTAAGTCGTGCCTCGACACGTGGGAGATATAGCCGCATCGGGGGCGTTACACACTTCTCGCATCTCACTTTTTGTGGCAAATAGTATGAGGTTTTTCTCTCTAGGCGAAGAGGCGCTCAAGTGTGGCTTGTTACTCTCATTCATGTTTTGGTGGCTCACTTTCTCACTCTTTTCTCTATGGTGGGTGGCTTGCTTGTCGGCTATCACTTGACTAGGAGACATGGGTCATAGCACATATTATTTTCCTTTCATCTTGAAGCTATAGTGATTGGTACGCCCATTGTGGACGACACCACGGTCGAATTGCCATGGTCGACCAAGAAGGAGGTGGCAAACGGTCATTGGGACCACATCACACTCCAAAGTGTCTTCATATGCACCAATTTTGAAGGATACTTGGACCGTATGCTCAACTTGTATAGTTCCGCCTTTCTCCTTTCAACGTGAAAGATGTTTGAGGCCATATGTAAATAGCAATTGTACATACTTCCCCACTCCAACCACCACCTCTTCCACCTGCCAAAATCCCACGACACAACCTCTGTACCACCATTCGACTTTGGGTTCGAGAATTTGAGTTGTGATTGCCCGTGTCCTATTGTGTTTCGGCTATATAGGTACGGTGCGACATCAACATAACCAATGCTCATCTTCGTCGACTACTCGTCTTCGCTACGGACGGTAACTTCGATGACATCTTTGTCATACCTTGCAATTGCATATATACCATATCATATTGGTATCATCTTGTTAACATATCATCCCTTGTGTCACAAGTTTGTTCCCGCATATATGCAATTGCTATCTTGGTTTGTGCATTGTGCAAAAGTGGTCAAAAAAATAAAAAAATAAAGCTTTTAAGCAAAAGAAAAGGAGAAAGAGCAAAGAGCTTGTAAGAAAGTGCCATAGCATCATACCACATTGCACATAAGATTGTCATATCCGATCATCTGGGATCATCTTGAGAGAACACCGGGAACCATACATACATAGAATACTTGGGATAGAAAGTTTATCCATTTTGCATCTTATAGGTTGTGCACAAGTGTCGTATCCGCCTATTGAGCAATCGTTCTAGCGTCTCTCTTGAGTTGTGCAACACGAGCGTTTTCCATGGATTCCACATTTTGTGCTCATTCCTTGGTTGCACGACCCCATTTATCTATCTTGTGTGTGTTTCCGCATGCCACATATTGCTATTGGTCTACTTGTTTCACTTGCGAATTTGTGAATCTCTTTCAACATTATTGACTCTTGCTAACATTTTGCATCAAATTTTTTTGTGCCACTATCCTCACCGAGCTCCACCATAAGCCTTACTTGTGTAGGTGTGAGAACCGACAAGCATTGGTACCAATAGTGCTATTTCATTGTCCGCATTTGAGTGAACTTGATTCATCGTCAACATCGGTCAAGGTACATTGGTATAAGTTCTTCTCTTTCTCCCACTCATATTTGCTCGAGTCTTGTGATGGATAGGCAAGGCATTTCCTCTCCAGTCTATGACAACGACGACGGCGTGAACAACTACATCTCCAGCGTCCATCTTCGATCTACAACGACAAATGCAAGGCACACAATCAAGATTGCGAGAGCGCATCGAGAACATCTCCATCGACATTCGTCACTCCGAAGCAAGGAAAAGGGACTACATCGACAAGAAGCTTTCCGCACATAAAGAGGAACAAGATGCAAGGATGGAGGAGATTAGAGCCTTGATCAAGTCTTCTTCCCCTTCGTCATCTTCAAGGCGGCGACATTCAAGCCACAAGTCTTCGGAGCGCGGAAACGATGCAAGTGCAACTCGTCCTCGTCCACATCTACATGGCGACCATCATCACATTCGTGATCCACATCGTCATGAAGGCCAAGTCACATCCAAGCAACATGTGCACGATGACGACGAACGCCTACGAGCTCAAGCACGACAACAACATCATTATCATGAAGATGCTCCACAAGAACAAGTGCACAAGTCCCAACAAGCCCTACTTCACGCCAAGTCCAAGCTTCATGAGCACAAAAGAAGACCGCGAGACGACCACCACCAAGACGCCGCTACGGCTACAACAACCACTTTGGCATCTTCGCCAAGTGCTATCAAGGCATCTTCGCCTTTGGATGTACGGCATCTTCGCCTACTTCCCACGTGTACGCCTACATCGACTTCATCAAGTTCAAGGTGACCACCTACGAGCGAGGGTGAAACTTACATCTCCGGAAGCCCCCCAAGGAAGATGGCCGAGCATGGGAAACTCCCTTCGGTCATGGAGACGAGCTACGAGGTGCCACATCATATGGGCCTCCCACACCAAGACGGTGACAAGAAGGTCGAGCAAGGGCCATTCCCTTCGACCACGGTGATAGGAGTTGAGCATGGAGACATTTGCACCAACATGTCTCCGACACCCACATATGTCGAGAAGCCCCATTTGTCATGTGAGGAGAGCCACCACCCCATGATAGATATGAGTGACTCCACCATATGTGACATTGAGAGCATTTCCTTTGAGAGGATGAGTGTGACCACCACTAGCCCCACACATGAGAGGATGCCACACATCCTATGTGAGGTTGAGCGCCATTTGAGTGACTCCACCAACCATATGAGTGAGAGCATCCTTGAGAGAGTGAGTGAGCCACAACACTTAGCGAGTGAGATAATTGACACGGCATGTGAGGCCACTTTGATTTCTAACGACTTAACCTCTACTCCTAGTGTGTTTTCTTCTTTGGTGCTAGGTCTCCTACATGACGACATGCCTATCCTCGACGAGTCCATCCCTCCAATGGAGACGACGATGGCCATGGTGGACGAAGATGCACCCCCCACATGGTTCCATCAAGATGAAGATGACAACGAGTGGATCTTCAACACCTCACCTACAACACATGAGCGACGCTCCAAAGGTAACATAGGTGATGGTGCTTCTCTTGTCCCACTAGTGGACTCTCTTGACATCAATTGCTCCCATAATGTTGACCCACCTATTCCCATGCTTCATGCTAGTGAGACTTCTTCATGCCTGGACTTACCTATTTATGATGAATATGATGATGAGCATGTTGAGTTGCCTAGTTGTGATGCAATGCTCCATAGGATATCATGTGAAAATTCTATTGGTCACATCATGTTTGACAACCCATTGAACTTGTAATATGCTATGAGTGAGATCTCCCATATTGCATCATTACAATCTCAACATAGTAACTATGCATGCCCCATTAAAATCAATCCCATTTGCACTTATGGCATAGATGAAGAGATGACGGTCATTGGATTTTGCTTCTCTTGTGATGATATTGCCATGCTTCCTTTACATGATTTGTGCAATTCATCTACTATGTCATGCCATGATCACATTGTCCCAAATATGCATTGTTTTGGATGTTGTCAATATTCTCCACGTGATGTTTCTACTCTTGCTCATGAGGAGACCCCATAGTTTCCTCATACATATTAGGAGATCTTGATGCATTCCATACTTTGCATGATTCCCACGATTGCGTGCACCTTATGCATTCCATGGATAACAATGCTCTAGATATTGCTCGTGATGCATTACATCCTTTGAGTCTCCATTATGCTATATATAATAACAAACCTCTCATGATGGATGACATGTTTCTATATCACGCATCTCATTTATTTGAGCATTGGATATTTTGTGCTAACCGACACATGCACGTGCGCATCATGATGAATGATGTGTACATATACCATGCACACACAATTTTTCCTTTGTCTTTGTTTTGTGTAGGTACTCATGGATCCCATGGACTATCCTTACCACCGTTCCCTTCGCGCAAGGACTACGCGCATCTCTTTTACTTGGCTCTCATACGGCTATGGACTATCTACCACTTGTCACCTTATGCCCATACTATTGTGTTCACTTTGCATGTTATGCTTGCTCCTATGCCTTTGCCATGCAATTGTGACCCTTGCTTGCATCTACCCATGATTCACCATTATGCTACTTCTATGTGTATTTGCATGCTTGGTGGAGATCCTTGTTGCTATTGCCATGTTTATCATGTGCCCCATGCTATTGATGCTTGTTGTGCTGGGAGAGTCCTGATGTTCCATTGCTATTTACATATGGCCTCTTGCCAATACATTGATGATATTTTTCTCATGTCTTGCTTTCATGCTTGTGATATGTCATGTCCATTATTCATGCCCACTATTTGCACACATGACATGCTTGCTATGATTCCCTCTAGTATGTTGCATCTTCGCACTACTAGCTTGCTTGACTTGATCGCTATGATTGCTTGCTATGTTGCATCACCCATGTTCCACTATTACTTGCTTTCTTGGGTTGATGACATATATGCTCATGCCTCTCACATGATATATCTTGATCATTGTCTCTTGTTTCCATTAGTTGCCTCTTTCATATCCACTTGTATTGAGTGCAACCATGCTATGCTTATTGATCTTAGAGACTTTGACACCTTACTTGTGATGCATGCTTGTTTGATTGAGCCTATTGCACTTGGTTGTTCTTGCATCATATGCCTCCGTACTATGACACGCTCCCTTGTACTTTCTTATGATGAGCATGATGCATACACTTGTTGGTTATCTTACCACTCGAATGATAGGTTTTGCATTTCCGCTAACC
The DNA here is from genome assembly GCA_021605205.1 of Aegilops longissima. NCBI lineage: Eukaryota > Viridiplantae > Streptophyta > Magnoliopsida > Poales > Poaceae > Aegilops > Aegilops longissima. The sequence continues at coordinate 271,806,089 of CM038676.1, forward strand.
TCATTTGTTTTTCCGAGTGTTTGTCATGTTCTTTCATTTTGGAGGTTTCACAAGGCGATGCCGTTATGCAACAACTTGGTCATGCGAAGGCATACACGATGTGCAACACCAACATTTGCGAGAATCTACTAAAGGTGAACTCCTTCCCTTTGAGCCATCCTCAAGTTTTCATATTGGATGGGTCACTCTTTCATTGTTGTTTCCTTCTTGTTGTCTACATGATACATCTCGCGACCGGAGGAGCGACATTGGAGATTGGCTACATGGACCTTCACATTGAGGAGCGCTCGCACTTATTGGATGCACCTTCGGAACTCCACTCATGCCTTGACATCGACATCCTTTGGTACACCAACACCTCCATATTTGTTGATTGTGCTCATACATGTCATGCTCGATGGACATATCGTAGTCACCACAAGTTTGCACCGTATGCATGGATTGACTCACATTATGCTTGTCTTGTTGCATATATTTCCATGTCATCCATGATATATGATCTTGTGCATTTCCTTAGCAAATTTGTTGTGATCTACCTTGATGGCATATTCATACATCATGATCATATTGTCCACCATCAATTGCATGATAGATAACACATATTGAGCATCCATTGCCATATTCATGCTATTGATGAACCGTACCTCTATGACATCATTTTGCACAATGGTAGAATTTGTCGCTTTGTGCACCATGCTAATTACCATGAATTCTTTGCATATCATTCTATATCATCTTGATAAGCTTCATGCGCTTTGTCACGCACTATCCCTTCGCACGGACTCACGCTTAATTGATGGACACTTTGTGTGCGCTAACCATTGTATTTCCAAGTGTACTTTGTGTTTGCTCATTTTGCATGTACCACATACTGGAGACACCTTGGAGTACTTGGATTGTGCAAGGCCTTCACCTATGTCCCACTACAAGTCCGTCCACGACACCCGTTTCCATGGTGATGAAGATCACGATCCGAGGTCGGATCGTTCCCAAGGGGGGGGGAGATGATGCGGAGCATCCCACGTTCATCCCCATGTGCACTCCGACTACACTCCAAGCCCCAAGAGGACATATGACGAGACCTCGAACATACGCCCTTGGACACAAGGTGAATTCACTCCTCTTCGAACTGTCACTTTCCGCATGTGAGACATGGCTACTACCTCATGCATGGACCTTGCATACACTCAAGTACAACCAAGATGACCATGGAGAATCCAAGGATCAAGGCCAAGCATGGAAGAGGAGAAGGAAGAAGAAGAATGGAGCAAGACAGGACTTGCCCGGATCATCCGGACACCCAGCCGGACAATCCGGACCGAGCCCGGACGATCCGGATGACCACCCGGATGATCCGGCTAACGTGCCCGAAGACACCCGAAGCTGCTCGATGAAGCCGGATCATCCGAACAGTCACCCGGATCATCCGGACCCCCGACACCCGGATCATCCGGGCCACCATCCGGATCATCCGGACCCCGCCTGCGTGCGTGACTTGGGCCGAAGCCCGTGTACCCCTTCGCCCCTCACTTACCCCTTCGTGGCTTAGCACTATAAATAGACCTCCTCCTCCCCATTTTGAGGTTAGCATTGGTTTAGCTCATAGTTTGTGTGAGAGCCTTGCTCATCCACTTGGTTACTTCTCCTCGGAGCTCACGACCTCTTCGGAGAAGATCCCCCAAGTGGATTCAAGACCCCTTCAAGGGAAGACCATCAAGACCTCCTCACGGAGAAGAACGGCTACCTTTGTATCTCCCCTTTGTTGATTTCAAATCTTGTGCTATCTTATGTGTTCGGTGATCTAGCCCTTGTGTGATCGATACTTGTCGGTTGAGTGATTCTCTTGTTTCTCCCCGTGATTTCCTCATGTTCTTCCACGCGTTCTTTGTGTTTCCCCCGTAGGATCCTCTCCAAACGTGAAAGATCGGCCCTAGGGTTCCGCCCTACATCATCTTGCTCTGATACCAAGATGATGTAGTGTGGAACCCTATGGCGACGATCTGTCACGTTTGGAGTGGGTCCTACGGGAATCACGAAGAACACGCGGAAGCACAAAGGGAAAACATGGGGAAAATGAGAGAGAATCACTAAACCGACAAGGAATCAATCACACAAGTGCTAGATCACCGAACACAAAGAGATACACGAGATCCAAAGTCAACAAAGGTAGAGGATACAAAGGAACCGTTCTTCTCTGCGAGGAGGCCTTGATGTTCTTCCCTAGAAAGGGGTCTTGAATCCGCTTGGGGGATCTTCTCCGAAGAGGTCGTGAACTCCGAGGAGAAGTATCAAGTGGATGAGCAAAGGCTCTCACACAAACATGAGCTAATCCAGCTAAGTCCCAAAGTGAGGAGGAGGAGTCCTATATATAGGCTAGGGGGCGAAGGGGTACATGGGCTCAGCCCAACATGCGCGCGCAGGCGCTGGCCGGATGATCCAGGGGTGGGGCCGGATGATCCGGGCTAGTCCGGATGGTCCGGGTGGAGGCGCGGATGAGCTGGAGGCACGGCTGGTGACGGTGCAGGGCCGGATGTCCAGCTGGGGGTCCGGACGTCCGGGCAGGATCCGGATGGTCCGGCTTCAGGTGGGAGCTTCGGGTGCCTTCGGGGTGAGTTAGCCGGATCGTCCGGGTCGTGGTCCGGATCGTCCGGGCTCTGTCTGGATCGTCCGGGCCGCCGTTCGGATCGTCCGGCCAGTCTGGGACTTGGTGCTTTTCCTCTCCGTCTTCACGCATGTCTTCCGCTTCCGGTTCTCCTTGCTTCCTAGCTTCTTCACGGTTAACTCCGTGGTACCTGAGTATGCATAGCGTTTCCGTTTGAGGTAGTAACCATGTCTCATGTGAATCGAAAGGGAATTGTGAGAGGAGTGATGTCACCTCGGTTTCAAGAGCTCTTGCACATGCTCCAGTCATAGGTCCAAGTGCTGTTGTAGGGGATGTAGATGCGTCCATGGGGATGATCATGGGATGCTCCGCATCAAGTAGTAACATCATTGTTCGTCTTCTCGAAGAGGCGAAGAGCCAAGCACAAACCGAACGTTGCAGTTGCGAACATTGGAGCACGCGTATAGCCAGGCTCTTGCATGAGACAAAATTGCTATGTGAGCCCACTATTGTACTAGTACATACAACTACTTGCTAGTATAGCCCTGTAAACCAGAAAGGAGTATTTTCCCTTCTAGGGATTTCAACAAGTGACTAGACTACATCGAGACGGAGTACATATGGAGCAAAATGAGTGAATCCGCACCGTAAATAAATACCTACTAGTTCTATCGTTTTCCTCTCCGAGGTGCACAATATTGAGTATACTGACTAGTCTCTTTTTGACACGCATTTATGTTTTTCTTGACAGTGTCTGAGCATAAGCGCTCATATACACGCCGCATACACTCACCCCTATGAGCGCACACACATGCATCGCACTATTATCTTGAAATTTACGAAGTCACCATAGGCACCTCGTCGTCGACGGGTCCATAGGTGTTTGAACGCCATGGAGGAAGAGGGTAGCGGTTCCCAAGAAGTTGAACGGTCAATGATGCATCCTCAATTACATGCAGAGGGAATTAATTGGGCTGGTCACAATTACGTTGAACGGTCAATGATGCATCCTCAACTACATAGATGTTCCTACCCACTATGGAGGTAGCAACATAGTCTAGAGAAGTGTGTAAGTTACTAGCTTATGTTCTTGCCCATTGTGACCAGCCTTGGAGAAGCACACTAGAGCCAGCACGATGTGAATGCAACAGAGTTTGGACTCTCATATAATAAAGGAGCCCCACCACTCCAATCCAACTACTCCCAAGTCTCTGCGCAACACTGCTCACTCCAATCCAAGACCAAGTGACCAGAAGCCACAAGCACCTATGGAGGCGATGGACGCGAGCGGCAGTCGGCTGTGCCAAATCATCCAAGGCGCCGGCCTGCAGCCCCGCACCACGCAGCGTTTCTAGACGGTGCTGGCGACCGCAGGCATCGTAGCCCTCGCCGACGCCGGCTTCACCTCTCGCATGGATGACATGATGGTCAACACCATCCGCAAGTTCACCGTCGTCAAGAAGCGCGCGGACGACCTTGCCGTACTGCTCTAGCCCGTGCGCCCACGCTCCTCATTGCCTGCCACCCTCATCGGCCTACATGGTGACGAACTCTTTCATGCCCTGGTGGCCCTGCAGGTGCCGGAGGTCGCGACGAAGAATGTGCACCTCGAGGCCGCGCTCGCCGTGCAGTGCCTCGCCATGCAAGAAACCGTCGACCTGCACATCCATGTCTACGAGGAAATCGTCTACATAGGCCACTACAAGGCAAACGAGGACATAAAGATGTTAGCCTTCTTCCAGCGGCTAGAATCATCGGACGCCATTGTTCAGAAGCACGTCGACCTTGCCACGAAAGCCGCTGCTACTTAGGCGCCGTTCAGTGGGCCGGCGCCCTGAGTCGAGGAGGTGGACGTCGTCGATGGATGCATCTCTTCTTCTTGCCTCCTATAACCAGCACTGCATCGCCTCGTGGCCTTAATGTTTTATTAGTATAGTACTCCCTCCGTTCCCAAATATAAGTCTTTCTAAAGATTCCAGCAAGTGACTACTACATACGGAGCAAAATGAGTGAATCTACACTCTAAACTATGTCTTCATACATATGTATGATGTATTCCATTTAAGTAGTATCTAAAAACTTATATTTATGAGCGGAGGAGTATATAACATTTTATTCCAACAGAATGCGTTTTCCTTTGTGAGGTGGGGCATGATTGAGCAAACCCACCCCACCCACCCAAGTCGGCGAGTTTTAGAAAGTAGAAGAGAGAAAGCGAGGGAGGAGGGCTAGCTGTAGCACAGACGCTGTTGTCGAGATGGGACTCGTGTTTATAGAATAGAGTATCGAGCACTCGTGCCTCTTTTTTTGAGGAAAAATTAGTCATACCACTAGTTGGGTGCGTACACCTATAGCTGTCATCACTTTAGGTCTACTTTTGAACCATGCTGCTCGCTTCACAATACATATTTTTCACGCATTTATCCTCCTATATGTACTCCTAGGCTATTTCCATGTGCTCCCATTCGCCGACATGTGGGACATAGAGCATCACGGTCGTAGTGCATGCACGACTGGAGCATATGCGGGTACTTTACATTTCAGACCTCACAATTACATACAAACCCCCATGAAGAATAAATAAATCAATGAATTACTACATGAAACTGGATTATTTTCGTGGAAACGAACACGTTCATTAAATTTTGGACATAACACGTTTATAAAAATGACCGGACCTAAACCAGTCTAAGGGCCTCTTTGATTTTTCCCAAAAAGGGCCTCTTTGATTCGCAGGATCTGAAAACACGGAATGGGGAAAGTATGATGGCGATGAACCGAGACGAGGAGAACTCTAAATCAGTTAGAGATTAGAGTTAGATTCTAACCCTGAACTAACTCTAAACCAAAGAGGTGTATGGATAGCAGGGTTAGATTGACAATAAATGCTCTATCTCAATCATTTGACTACTTTGGACCCTATTTTTAGTCAGACTAAAATAAGTCCCTTGGATCCAAGCACCCTCTTGGTGTGGCGGCTCTTCTGTGGCCTCCTCCGCTCACAATTGACATAAGCGAACCATCTATACAATCAAGCATGCAAAACATGATAATTTTACTTTGTCCATACAAATGAGATATCCCACTTAAACATACAAGTCGTCAATCAAGCTTCACAAAATTAAAAACACTTCATGAAACAAAGAATGAGCTAACTCATCACGGAAGTTGTTCACGATAGGGAGGGAGCCGGAGCCCCTCACGCCCGAGGGAGGAGCTCGCCATCGTCGCTCGGAGGAAGGCTCAGTAGAGCCAAGCCCCGAACCCCTCCGACGCTGCCCTTGCGAGTTGAGTTCGACACCGGCATGGGTAGCAGGGCCGCTTGCACGATCGGGAACTTAATCTTTGGTCCTCTACAAATAACATAAGCACAGTAACTAAAATACCTAGAAAGGTGAACTGAATCTTTGGGCCTCTAGAAATAATGCAAGCCCGAAACTGAAATACCGTAAAGGTGAACTGAATCTTTGGGCCTCTAGAAATAATGCAAGCTCTGAAACTTAAATACCTAGAAAGGTGAACTAAATCTTTGGGCCTATAGAAATAATGCAAGCACTGAAACTGAAATACCTAGAAAGGTGAACTGAATCTTTGGGCCTCTAGAAATAATGCAAGCCTGAAAATGAAATACCTAGAAAGGTGAACTGAATCTTTGGGCCTCTAGAAATAATGCAAGCACAAAACTCAAATACCTAGAAAGGTGACCTGAATCTTTGGGCCTCTAGAAACAATGCAAGCCTGAAATTGAAATACCAAGAAAGGTGAACTGAATCTTTGGGCCTCTACAAATAATGCAAGCCTGAAATTGAAATACCTAGAAAGGTGACCTGAATCTTTGGGCCTCTAGAAAGATTTATTACCTCCTCAAGCAGCATCAAACAATTCCATCGTGCACCACAAATCTATAGCAAGTTTGATCGGGATCTACTTTTCCAAATCAGAATTAGCGCTAGAGCAAGTAAGATCAATGATATGGCCGTGAGACAGAGAAGGAACGAACAAACTCACCCTCTCGCGACCTCCTGGTAGATGTGCGCCTCCTCAGCGCCTGACGGGGAGAAAATGACTCGTGAAGGGGAGCGGGCGACTTGAAGGTCGGAGGAGAGGGCGGCCGGAGTAGGGCGGCGGAGGCCGAAAGGAGAGGCGGCGGAGGAGAGAGGTGAGCGCGCGGCGGGCGGCCCTATGGGGAACATAGAGGACTCATGCGAGAGGGGGAGCGATGCAGTGCGGGCAGGTGAGATTTTTTAGGGAGTGATGCAGTGCGGGCGGTGAGATTTTTAGTTCTCTTTTAGTGGGCCCAGGATAACTAACCCAATTAGAACCTCTCCACCGGGCTAGTATTTTTAGCTGGGTTAGAGCAAACTAGCTCAAACTAACCCCTCTTGTTTCGATAATTTGAGGCTATTTCAACCCAAACTAGCTCTAACTCAGGGATCCAAACAAGAGGAGTGTTACTATACATGCTATAGTGTGGACCGTAGCACATTGTTTTTTATGGCCATATCACCACATTATTGGTTTCTACTGCTGGTTCACTGGGCTACCGTGGTTCGCACGGCTGGTTCACTGGGCTGTCGTGGTTCACACTCCTCCGACCTAAGTAGTACTCCCTCCGTTCCTAAATATAAGTCTTCGTAGATATTTCACTGTGGAGCACATACGGATGTATATAGATGCATTTTATGTGTAGATTCACTCATTTTTCTCCGTATGTGGTCCATAGTGAAATCTCTCCAAAGACTTATATTTAGGAAACGGAAAAGTAATATAGTACTAGTATATACCGCATCATTCTTTGCTCCTTCTTACTACTCCGACATGTGGGAGAGCCGAGATCCGGTCGACGTGGCATGCACCAGTTAGGCGCTGAGCAGAAGGGGGCATCACCCGGTCGGGCGCCAGAATTTATGACTATAGTGAGTTGTCATATCACAAGTCTTTCCAGCGATGAAGCCCATCAAATCGCACAGCCCCACTCGCTCACCCTCCTCGCCTCTCTGTCAAACCGCCTACCCGAAAACTGCCGCACGTACTGCCTGGGAAAAGCCCCGCCCTCAACTTTTAACTACGCGAAAATAGTTCGAGCTTGTTCGTTCTATATAAATACAGTACTTACTGTATGTTTATTCACCGTGGGGTTGTTCAAAGAATGGAGGCGGGGAGCACAAGTGAACAATACTACCTCTGTCTGGTTTATTGGTCCCCATTGTATTTAGTGCCAAATTTTGACCATAGATTAAACTAAGAAAATGTTCACGCATGTCACCAAACATTATATTTTTCAAAACTATGTTCAAATACGAATCCAATGAGATAATTTTTCTTGACATGCATTAACATTTTGTTAGTTAAATCTTTAGTCAAAATTTGGCACAAACTATAAAAGGGACCTATAAACCAGGACGGAGGTAATACTGTAGTAGTAAGTAGGAGTCGTAGAGTAGTCACCTTAAATAGAGAGTTTCTTTTCTTTAATGCCACGTACACAAATTGAAATGCTTGTTGTGGAGAGAAAAAAAGATAATCACTCCACTATATATGGACTCAGGGGCCTGAGCGCTTGCTTTACTAGGGTTGCTCTCTTCATTCTCTCATCCTCTCCAGATATAAACAAGAAAGTGGTAGCGACATTATCTCTCTGCTCACCGATGGTCACAGATCCGGCTGGATCCCTTCGGACGGTGTGTGTAGAGGACTAAAAGGTGCATCGTTCACGCGGTCATTGCCGCCGAGGGAGGAAACCCACAGCTACCGGAGGGGCCCGATCCTCTGCCCGTGCCGTTCTCTCCGACACAGCGCTGGCTCAGGAGGTCCTCCGACTCTTCTTCCTCCCTGCCGTATTGTCCGCAGATCCGACCTGCCGCCGCCAACATCCCGGCGACCCTCAGGTATAAGTTCTTCGAAAGCGGTCTTGCTCTACTACCCCAGCTCCCCACGTGTCTGCATGTGCATCTTTTTCTACTCCCATCAGCTCTTCCAAAGCCACCTAAATTTTTAGTATTATTAGAGGTAAAGCTACTTCATGCATTCGAATCTAGGGCTTTGTTCAAACAACGAAGAAAGGGGGGAAGGTTGTAGCATGAATCTAGGACTTGATTCAAAGAGGAAATAATATGGTGAAAGTAGTAGAGACCGGATACCCAACGGTCTCTTGGTTGAAAAGGGAAATAATGGGAAAACACAATACAAACTGGATAAGGAACAGATCTATTATTGGTTGAAAAAAGGATAGAAAGTGGCGGTGGTGGACAAGTCAGCAGTATGTCGAGATTAGATTTGCTGCCCTCACATAGTAAAAGGTCTCGAGATTAGATTTGCTGCCCTCACATAGTAAAAGGTCTCAGGATTTGATTTATTGCCCTCACATAGTAAATGGTATCAGGATTAGATTTGCTGCCCTCACATAGTAAAAGGCCTCCAGGATTAGATTTGATGTCCTCACATAGTAAAAGGTCTCCAGGATTAGGTTTGCTGCCCTCACATAGCGTGAACAAGCTCGACATCACCACTATATGCCTCCTTGTAGGTACATTGTGCTGATGCGTCCACTATCGCATGTCCTTATACCAACCTTTTGCTGTTTTTTTTGCGGGTAAACCAACCTTTTGCTGTAAGGGCGCGTGTAAAATGAAGCGATCACACTGTTACCTTAGGGACATGTCTAACCAGTGTTATTGTTAATCTAACGCCTCCAGTGATAAGATTCAATTAAGCTGTGTTACAAATGGCACTCCTGCTGTTTTCTTCAGTATGATAAGTAAGTTGCTCCTTTACGCTGCTGAGTGTCCTGGTGTCCCCACGATCCCATGCCCTTAAACCAACTCTTTAGCTGTTGTTGATTTATCGTGTCCGTAAACAAGCAATGCCACCATTAAAGTAATCCCATATCAGAAATCTCATTGTTGATCGTAATGCTTCGGTAACATGAAGCATTCTTGACGCTTTAAAATTTCTCTTGTCCTTGCGTGATTGCCATGAACATAATTAAGATGCTTCTTTTCATTTTGTATATGTTTCAGATATTCTTATTGACCAGCAACTGTTTACTTTCTATCATTTTGTGCGATAGGGATATCCATTTCACCTTGTTGCTATTGTGACCTTTTGGTGAACTGCACAAAACACTTTTTTGGAATGAGTGTCTTGTGCAGTTCAACTAAAATGTCACGTGGGCAACATCTCTCAATTTTGGTGGAACTGCACAAAATGGTTAAACTAAAGTGAAACCATGCTCCCTGTCTCCTTGTTTGTGCTATGCAAACATGTTTGTTACAAACAGGAATACTCTACTACAGATGTTGTGACGGTCAAGAGCAACATCTCTCAATTTTGGTGGAACTGCACAAAATGGTTCAACTAAAGCGAAATCATGCTCTCCTGTCTCCTTGTTTGTGCTATGCAAACATGCTTGTGCAAACAGAATACTCTACTACAGATGTTGTGACGGTCAAGAGCATTCGCCAAGTTCTTCGATTGTATGACATGGTTAGCCAAGATGGATTTAATCCGATATTCACTTTATCAAAAGGCTCTAATGGGTTGGTTCGAATCTTGCAAGCTGGGAATCGATGAGATGTGTAGGCATCTTTGTTGTACTTATTATTTGAATCTTATTTGTTGGTTCTGAATCTTGCAAGCTAGGAATCAATGAGACGTGTAGGCATCCTTGTTGTACTTATTATTTGGATCTTATTTGTTGGTTCTGAATCTTGCAAGCTGGGAATCAATGAGATGTGTAGGCATCTTTGTTGTACTTATTATTTGGATCTTATTTGTTGGTTTTGAATCTTGCAAGCTGGGAAACACGGCATGATGATGCAGAGGACAGCAACCATAACAAACAATTCAAACTTGGTAGTATTATCTTTGTGAAAGTGCGACAAATGTGCTGACCGTGTGCATCCTGAGAATAATAATTCTAATTGTTGTGCATGTTGATCCCGTGGCACTGATAGAACGAGCCAATGCATTGCTTGTTTTAAGTATAAATTTCTACTAAAGCTAATTAAATTTAAGTTAAGTGACCACTAACTCAAGTTATTATAGTACCAATATAGACCCGCTCGTGAACCGACGTGTGGCCGGAGTAGGTTTCTTAATGGAGCTGTTTGAATGCGCCGAGGGTGCATCTTACGCGAGCGTGCAGCGGACGAGGAGGGTAATGTAACTGTTGTCGCATGTACACACTCAGCTTACTGTTGAATCCAGTTCCCCAAGAGCTGAAAAACGAACTGCTGCCGCCGCCTACATACTCGTTCACTCGAAGAGACTCCAATGGCGATCCGAGGGGTGAGCCTACTGGGTATGGACTTCAACAAGGAGTTAGTTCGCCGTTCAGTCCTATGGCTGCACCAAGTTGAATGTGATGTACACCAATGATGCGGACTCGGTGAAGCTCTGCCTCGCCTCAGTCCTGTGGCTGCACCAGGTTCTGGAGCATTCGCCCGTTTCATCGGCAACGCGGACTGCACCTTCGTTATGGTGGAGAGAAGGAAGAATGCGACGATTCGGCCATCTGGTGCAACAAGCTTGTCGACATCTAGAAGCAATACAAGATCATCAGCAACGGGCAGGAGAAGGACTCGGTGGTTGACCTCGCTGAGACCATCATCGACCCCTGATACGCCAACATGAAAGAAGATGACCTGAACACGTGGGAGGTACCTCTGAATCTAGCCTACATAACCTCGCAGCCAAGGACGCATCGCATACTCGACGACATGTACAGGCAGATCTTGGACATGAGGCGTGTCGCTTCCCGTAACTGACGAGTACAAGGACAGCCGCAGCGTCATGATCAAGCGTGCCAGGAAGGTCTAGATGTTGTACTTTATCTGTTTATAAGCACCGTTATCATCTGAGTGTTTCATACATTAGCCTATGTGTCATAATTATCTGTTTTGTCCGAAATATTTCTTTTAAGAACCCATTAACCTGATTGCTTTTTTAGTGGCTATTTGCTAATGTATGTAAACTAGTTCACTTGTCCGTAAAAAAAACTAGTTCACTCGGCTGCCGTGCTTTGAATCTCCTTCCTCCCAACATATTCCTCTCCTCGTGGACCCAGCAGGTCTCTGAATTTTCTCCCACTTTCTTTTTCGATGTAAACTGAGTTTTCTCCCGATACTTTCCCTAGAACCAACTCAAGCTGTCCCACGCCTAGCCTAAAAATAATAATACCCCACGACTATTAACTCATCAAATTAAAATGATATTTTATTTAAATAAGTTGAAAGTTCTTACAAAATAATAATAATAATTGTTTATATATAACTTGCCAAGTTAACTCCTAGTGATTGCGTACATAAGCTTGCAAAGATTTTCTTGACGTGCAATCATGTGTTTATGTTTTATAACATTTCTCCGTCTAGCCCAACATGATATTTTCACCCAGCCCAGCAAGTCCATGGATTTCGAGAAAAATGCAAATGGGATTTAAACGGGCTGCATAGATGCTACATCATTGTTTCACCCAGCCCACCAAATGGACTAAAAAAATGGATTGGCTGACATGTGGGCCAGTAGGTCAAAGCCTAAGAAGGCGTTGGATTTACATCCAACGGCCGGCATTCTTCTTCAATCTCTCGTCTTCTTACCCCAGCGCTGCCGGAACCGCCTGCTCCAGCATTCGGCGTCCAGCGGCGTTGTTTTGCGCTCCTCAGCAAAATGCTACCCCACCGACGGCCAGGCCATCCCTCCACTCCGCACCTCCTGTTATTCTCTGCCGAGTGTAGGCCCACCCCGCACCCAAACCAGTCAAGTTTCCCACTCCTCTCCGTCTGCGACTCCACTGCCACGTCTTCCCCATCTCTGGGTCGTTCTAGTCTGGGGCCTTGCCGTCGTCCACCGCCTCGGTGCGCTCGGCGCAGCGTGGTCAACAACATACGAGAGTCATTGGAAGAGGACTGTACGTGGGGAGCCTGATGGCTGGGACCCACGAGGTCCATGGTCGCACGCAAGGAAAGTTCCTCCTTATTACGCACTGTACGTGCACTGTACGTGGGAAGGGCTTATGTATTTCGCGAATAAAACGTCCCCCCGCTCACAGGTCGGACCCACTAGCTATATCTTCGCACGCAAGGAAGTGCCTCCTTATTACGCACCAAAAAATGAATACCCCCTACTAGCTGGGACCCACCATAGTGGGTGGCTGACTTGTGAGCCTACTAAGTTGACAAGGACGGAGGGCTTTGTCAACTTAGTCAATATGAACGATTCTAGCTCCAGTGACCGTACGATGTCCATCCAACGACCATATTGCTTCTTCAACCTCTCGTCTTCTTGTTCCAGCCGCCCAAAGCAGCGCCGGTTGTGCCGCGTGCTCCTGCCTCTCGTGGCCGGCTGTGATGCCGCAAAGACCTCACCGCCCCTACTACTCCCACCGCTGGCCCAGGGTATCCCTCTACTCACCCACACCCCATGTTATTCTGCGGAGACAGCAGCCTCACGCCGCAGCCGAACCAGTGAACCCTCGTACTCCTCTCCGCGTGGGCATCCACTGCCGCGTCTTCCCCGGCTCCTCGTCGTCCCCTTCCTAGGCCTCGCCGTCGTCCACCGCCTTGGTGCTCTCGGCGCGGCGTGGTCAATGTGGTCAACTACCGACTTCCATCGGAAGAGTCTTGTCGGAGAGAGGCCGACAGTGGGTCCAAGGCCACAGCTCAGTTTTTGTGATTTGCCAAGTAAGTCGCTCTGTCGAGCTGTTGGGCTGCAAATCTTTCAAGACGAGGAGATCTTATTCAGCTGGCCGAGAAAATGGCCTATCAGTAATGAGAAATGGGCTGTACATTTTAAAACACATCAAACGGCAATTAGTTTCAAATATCTTTTTTCATTTCGAGATTTTAAATTACATTAATTTTTATGCGGAGAATTTGTTGGTTTTATATTGATATACATTTATTTTTAAAATCAGTTTGAATGTGAGTCGAAATTTCAGGATTAAAACAGTTCGGACCGCACCAAATATGCAAAATTTCTTATAATTTTTTAACCGTGGCCATAGTATGGGCTGTAATGCTAACAAAAAGAATATGGGCTCCAAACAAAACCTTAAGAATTAGCAAACGGGCTGTAAATTATTAGAAATAATGGCAGATGGGTTGTATCTTGTTTTCCACAGATTTGAGGCTTTCCTAAAAAAGGTTGGCCTTTAAGGAGTATTGTTGGATGGCCATCCAACGGCCGTCGTCTTCTTCAATCTCTGCTCTTCCTGCTCGGCCGCTCAAACAAGCGCTGGACTGCTGCTCCCTCCTCCCATGGTGGCTGTCTTTGCAGCCTCACCGCCCACCGTACTCCCATTGCTAGCCTAGCCATCCCTCTACTCACCCACACTGCTGTTATTCTCCGGCGACGGCAGACGAACCAAAACACTCGTTCATCGTACTCCCCTCGCGTGGGAAACAAGCTGCGAGTCTTCCTCGCCTCCGTGTCGTTCCTTCCTAGGCCTCGCCATCGTCCACCGCCACAGTGCTCTCGGCGCTGCTGGTCAACGTGGTCAACGACCGACATGCATCTGAAGTGGACTGTACGTGGAGAGGCTGACAGCTGGGTCCATGGCCGCACGCAAGGAAATGCCTCTTTATTAGGCACAAAATAATGATTCCTCCACCTGACATCGGGGACCCACCGAAAGGTCCTCAGTATCGCGAAAAAAACATTACCGCCGCTGACAGCTCGGACCCACCAGCTATATCTTCGCACGCAAGGAAGTGCCTCCTTATTACGCACAAAAAATATGAATACTCCCCACATTAGCTGGGACCCAAAGATAGAGGCAGGGCTGACTTGTGGGCCTACTAAGTTGACGGGGCGGAGGGCTTTGTCAACTTAGTCAATATGCACGATTGTAACTCCGGTGGACCGTCGATGTCCATCCAACGGCCGTAGTGCTTCTTCAACCTCTGGTCTTCTTGCTCGGCCGCCCAAACCAGCGCCGGTCGTGCCTCGTGCTCCTGCCTCCCGTGGCGGCTGCGATCTGGTGGAGGCCTCACCGCCCCTACTACCCACCGCTGGCCGAGCCATCCCTTTACTCACCCACACCCCCGTTATTCTGCGGCAACGGTGGCCTCACACCGCAGCGAACGGTGAACCCTCGTACTCCTCTCGCGTGGGCATCCATCCGCGTCTTCCCGGCTCCGCGTCGTCCCTTCCTAGGCCTCGCCGTCGTCCACCGCCTGGTGCTCTCGGCGTGGCGTGGTCAACGTGGTCAAGCGACTTCCATCGGACGTGGATCAGATGCGTGGAGAGGCGACAACTGGGTCCACGGCCGCAGCAAGGAAGTGCCTCCTTATTACGCGCAAAATAATTATTCCTCCACCTGACAGCGGGGACCCACCACACGGGCCACCATATTTCACGAAAAAACGTTTCCCCCTGACTGCTGGGATCCACCAGCTACACCTTCGCACGCAAGGAAGTGCGTCCGGGCAAAAAAAAACGGTTCGACCCCCTGACCGCTGGGACCCACCAGCTACATCTTCGCACGCAAGGAAGTGCGTCTGGGCAAAAAAAATGATTCACCCCCTGACTGCTGGGACCCACCAGCTACATCTTCGCACGCAAGGAAGTGCCTGACAGTCAGGACCCACCTGGTCGAAGCGTACGTAGCGTTGTCATTCTGGTCGCGAACGTGTATGTACATACTTGGTCGATGTAGAGGTGTGCGTGTCGTAGATGTAGAGGTGCGCCGTGTCGTAGTAGAGGCGCGCCGCGTAGCATGTACACGCACGCATTACAGCGGCGGTGAAAGAAAGAAAATCGACCCGCGTCGTACATACGGGCAGGGTCTCTAACGCCTATCGCCCATACGTACATGGCTGGGTCGGAACAGAGAAACATCGTCGTCGTCATGTTCATGGGGAGCCAACCGGCTGGGTCGGGACAGAATGCGTGGTCGTGTTCATCGGGAGGGCTTGTACGGAACAGGCGATGGAAACGAGGCCTGGCGTACCGCACAACGGAGGAAACAGCCTTGTGTTCGACCGACCACGTTTGAAACGGGATCCTGTTGATCGGGAGGGGCCTGGCGTACTGCAAAACGGAGGAAACAGACCTCCTACGGTCAAACAGGGTCCCGTTGATCGGGAGGGTGTGGCGTGCCGCAAAGCGGAGGAAACGGACCTCCCTACGGTCGAAACGGGGTCTGTTGATTGGGAGGGCTGTGGCGTCCGCAAAACGGATGAAACGGACTTGTGTTGGGCGCTACGGTCGAAGCGGGGGAGGGTGTGGCGCATCGCAAAACAGGACTCCACGAGATCTCGTTCATCTCCACCGTCGACCTCCTCCAGCCTCCACGGGCTACCGTCGACCTCATCCAGCCTCCACGGGCTCCTGTTCATCCAGCCTCCACCGCGCGCTACTCCATCGGCTACTGTTCAACTACCCCTCCACGGGCACCCCTCCACCATCTAATGTTCATCCAGCCCTCCACACCACGGGGTCCTATTCAACCACCCCTCCACGGCCACCCCTCCACCGTCTACTGTTCATCCAGCCTTCCACACCACGGGTTCCTGTTCATCCAAAGGCAATGCCACCGCTCCTTTATTCATCAACCCCCCCCTGGCGCTCATTGTTCATCCGGGCAGCATCGATCGGCTTCGATTAGGAGTAGGCGAAGAATCGCTCCATCGGGTTCGATTAACAGCCATCGATCGATTGCTCGGGTTCGATGAACGCGTAGCTGCGGTGCAATCGCTCGGGTTCGATTAGAGCCCAACGCCTCGCTTCGGCTTGATTAGAGCCAACGCCTCGCACACACGCGCGTACCTATACGAGAGAAACACACATCGCTCTCCCACCGTAACCGGCAACTCCCCGAAATTTTCCTCCCCCTCGCTTCTACCATGATTTTTTCCGTCATGGACGGCCCAAAGAACGTCATGCAGCTGCGTCTCCGGCCCGCCCAGGATGAAAAGCCCATTTTCTATCATGATTTTTTGTCATAGAAGTAGGATCCCACTACATCTATGATGATACCGGGTTTTGTCACAATTATCGTCATATAAGTGTCATATGTATGACAGAAAAAAATTCGTTCGGCCCAAAATGTCACGGATGTGTCTTTTTTTGTAGTGTGAATTCGGAAAACTCCAGAAGTTTGAGTTCTACCATTACCACGAAAGTTTCATACCAGGAACATACCAAGAATTCGTGCCCACACCACCGTTGTCCATCTCGCGGTTTCCTCCTCTCCACACCGCCACCTTCGCTTTGGTGCCATCTACGACGATCTGGTACAAATGCTTGACTCCCACCGCTAAAAAACTTTCGATTGTGGTGGTTTATCACGTCGGAGGCCTCATCATGACAAGATCATCCACTCCAAAGGTTCCGCCTGGAGCGCTTGCTGATTGTTTTGGGAATAGAAATCGGTATCAGTTGTCTCCAAATAAAGTCGCCTCACCTTAAAAGCATTGGAATTTGTTTTAAAGGACAACAGCTCATCATCGAAGATGCCCCTTCACTTGAAAGGTTTCTCCTTCATAGTTGTTATACATCTTCAGAAATAACTGTCGTCTCTGTGCCCAAACTGGAGACCTTGGGTGTAATTTGTGACCCGTTTAATAATCACAAGGAGTTGGTGTTTGGCTCCTCACTTTTTCAAGTACCGTATATTTTCATCTAAACATTTGTCATCATATGCTGCATTTTTCATTTGTGCGCATAAGTTTTATATCATCTTGGAGTACACTTTGGGTACTAATATTATGTTATATGCTCAATCAAGAGTTGGTCCATTGATAGCCTATCAATGCTGCTGGATTCTGTCAAGATCATATATATCAGAATGTATAGTTTTGATCTGGACATAATTATTGGCTTGCTGCGATGCTTTCGATCTCTGGAGAATTTATACATAGAGGTGATGATTTCATGCACATTGAAAGCCCGTATATATTGTACTAGAATTAACTGTTGAGCTGTCGTTCTTTCAACATATTCTTTTTTCAGACCTTAA
Source organism: Aegilops longissima (assembly GCA_021605205.1). Taxonomy (NCBI): domain Eukaryota; kingdom Viridiplantae; phylum Streptophyta; class Magnoliopsida; order Poales; family Poaceae; genus Aegilops; species Aegilops longissima. The sequence goes on from CM038676.1 coordinate 271,823,650, forward strand.
CTGTTTTCAATCTTCATGTCTACTTAGGGAGAACCACATGGAGAAAAACATATAACCAATCGTTGGCGTAATAAGCACAAGGATTTTCTCAATTCTCATGACATTCGTTTGAGGACAATAACGATGGGATGATATGCATCCAACCAGGCAAACAGAAGCTTTGTCACATTCTTCCTGTTGAACGCGAGGTTACTATTGTCCATGAGGCTTAATTTTTACAGCAAGAGATTTCTCACGGATGAACATGTTGAACAGCAAAAAAAGAAGTTTCAGGTGGACAAATGGGCTTCTAAACATTCTCGGCTTATATTTACAATAAGTTGTTGACATCCTGAAATAAATTTTTTTGCACAGGATGTTGATTTTATGGATCAGACCGATCCATTTGTTTGTGACTGCAAAAAAGAGTGGTTGGGTTAGATGTTACTATCATGTTCAATCTGGGTTTTGTCTAAAAATTTGATGAACAATTAATCCTTGGGCTTTTTGTACCATTTGTATGCTTGACTTGCATGTTGTTGCCCTCATACTCCCCTCGACCTGCCACTACACTGCCACATCTTTCATGGCTGCTGTTCGTTCCCATCCGAGGCCTTGCCGTCGTTCTCCGCCTTGGTTAGCTCACTGTGCTCACTGCCGTCTAGTGTTGTCAACATGGTCAACAACCAAGAGGAATCAGCAGATGACTATACGTGGAGAGGCTGACAGTAGGGACCCACCAGGGTCATTGCATTTCGCAAGCAGGTGCCTTGTTATTACAAGCCAAAACAATACTTCCTCCTAATTGTTTGACAACTAGGTTCCATGCCATTGTCAATGTAGTCAATAAACGAGAAAATTACACAATGAGCGGATAACACGAGGACCCAAAGAGCTCACCCAGCTTGTTTTTCGTTTCGAGACGGAGCTCAATCTGCTTGTTGTCTTGGGGTTGTGGCCCGTCTAGCCCACGCTTACGCTTTTATTAAGCACATGACGAGCCTAGTTGATATTTTTTCTCTTTCTGAATTGGCTAGCTCAGTTCTTTTTTTGGAGAATACCAAAACCGAGGCCTACTTGCTTTTCTCAGCCCTGCTGGGCTGCAAATCTTTCAAGACGTGGAGGGATAAGAAATGAGCTTCCCCAGAAAACGGGCTATAAGTTGTAAGAAATGGACTGTAAATTTTTAAACCAAAGCCAACCGGCAATTGCATTAAAATATCATTTTTTCAGGATTTCTCTACTCTCTACTCTTATAAAAACCAAAGCCAACTGGCAATTACATTAAAATATCATCTTTTCACCCACAAGATAAACTACTCATACAAATGCATCTTCATGTTCCGTAAAGCGAACGGGCATCTTGCTAGTTAAGATTCTAAATTTCATTTTTTTTTGGAGAATTGTTTTTGAATTTTATTTTGATACAATTTTTGAAAACTATTTTAACGTGACTCAAATTTCTTGATTAAAAGAGTTCGGACCCCATCAAATATGCAAAATTTCGTTGAATTTTTAGCGATGGTTTAGAATATATGGTCTGTAATGCTAATAAAAAGAATATGAGCTTCAAATATCCTTAATAATTAGAAAATAGGTTGTAAATTATTGAAAATAATGGCTAATGGGCTGTATGCTGTTTTCCACAGATTTGGAGGCTGACTTCTGGGCCTACTATGTTGACGGTGACGCTGTCCTAATTTTTTTTTTGACGTGTACGCAAGGCTTTGTCAACTTAGTCAACACACAGAAGTGACTGTTGGATGCCCATCCAACGGCCGTCGTGCTTCTTCAATCTCTGATCTTCCTGCTCCAGCCGCGCAAACCAGCGCCGGTGGGACTGCTTGCTCCCTCCTCCGTGGTGGGTCAGCTGTCTTGCCGCCAGCCATCCCTCTAACCACCCACACATCATGTTATTTTCTGGCGATGTCTGCCTCACCCCGCAGCCGACCAGTCAGCGCTCGTTCTCTCCTCAGCGTGGGCATCCGCTGCGGTGGCTTCGCCGGCTCCGGGTGGTTCTCTTCCTGGACCCCGCCCTCGTCCACCGCGTTTGTGCTCTCGGCACGGCGAGGTCAACATGGTCAACAAACAACAGCCATCGGAAGAGGCTGACAGTAGGGGCCCACACAGGAAAATGCCTCCTTATTACGCGCAAAATAATGATTCCTCCACCTGATAGCTGGGACCCACCGGAAGGGTCTCTGTATTTCGCGAAAAAACGTTCCCCCCGCTGTCAGCTCGGCCCATCGGAAATGCCTCCTTATTACGCACAAAAAAATGAATACTCCCCCAGCTAGCTGGGACTCACCTTGGTGGGAGGCTGACTTGTGGGCCTACAAAGTTTACGGGGACGGAGGGCTTTGTCAACTTAGTCAATATGAACGACTCTAGCTCCAGTGACCGTACGATATCCATCCAACGGCCGTAGTGCTTCTTGAAAATTTGGTCTTTGTGCTCCAACCGCCCAAAGCAGCGCCGGTCGTGCCGCGTGCTCCTGCCTCCCGTGGCCGGCTATGATGCCGCGGAGGCCTCACCGCCCCCTACTACTCCCACCGCTGGCCAGGCCATCCCTCTACTCACCCACACCCTGTTATTCTCATGCGACGGCAGCCTCACCTCGTACTCCTCTTGGCGTGGGCATCCATTGCTAAATCTTCCCGGCTCCGCCGTCCCCTTCCTAGGCCTCGCCGTCGTCCATCGCCGTGGTGCTCTCGGCGCGGCGTGGTCAATGTGGTCAACGACCGACTTCCATCGGAAGAGTCTTGTCGCGGAGAGGCTGATACCGGGTCCAAGACAGCCGCAAGGAAGTGCCTCCTTATTACGCCGCAAAATAATTATTCCTCCACGGACAATGGGACCCACGGACGGGCCACCGATTCGCGAAAAACGTTTCCCGATCGCTGGGACCCACCAGCTACATCTTCGACGCAAGGAAGTGCGTCCGCGCAAAAAAAACGATTCGCCCCCCTGACTGTTGGGACCACCAGCTACATCTTCGCACGCAATGAAGTGTGTCCGGGCAAAAAAAACAATGATTCGCCCCCCTGACTGCTGGGACCCACCAGCTACATCTTCGCAGGCAAGGAAGTGCCTGAAAGTCGGGACCCACCTGGTCGAAGCGTACGTAGCGTTGTCATTCTGGTCGTGAGCGATGTACGCACATACCGGTCGTAGTAGTAAGCGCCGCACGCATACGCACGTCTGCGGCGAGGGTGCAAGAAATAAAATACGCCACGCACGTACATACGGGCAGGGTCTCGACGCCTACTCGCGATACGCACATGGCTGGGTCGAACGGAGAAACAACATCGTCGTCGTGTTCATGGGGAGCCAACCGGCTGGGTCGAACGGAATGCGTGGTCGTGTTCATCGGGAGGGCTTGGATGGAGCAGGATGGAACGAGGCTGGCGCATCGCCGCTGCAGAGAAGCGGCCTTGTGTTCGACCGCCACGCTTCAAAACGATGTCCTGTTGATCGGGAGGGGCCTGGTGTGCCGCAAAACGGAGGAAATGGACCTCCTACGGTCAAACGGGGTCCTGTTGATCGGGAGGGGTGTGGCGTACCGCAAAACGGATTTAAACGGACCTCCTACGGTCGAAACGGGGGTCCTGTTGATCGGGAGGGGTGTGGCGTACCGCAAAACAGATGAAACGGACTTGTGTTGGAACGCTACGGTCGAAACCGGGGAGGGGTGTGGCGTCGCAAAACAGGACTCCACGGATCTGTTCATCTCCACCGTCGACCTCCTCCAGCCTCCACGGTCTACCCTCGACCTCCTCCAGCCTCCACGGGCTCTTGTTCATCCAGCCTCCACCGCGCGCTACTCCACCGTCTACTGTTCAACCACCCCTCCACGGGCACCCCTCCACCGTCTACTGTTCATCCATCCCTCCACACCACGGGGTCTTGTTCATCCAGAGGCAACGCCACCGCTCACTGTTCATCCAACCCCCACCCCCCATAACACTCACTTTGTTCATCCCGGAGGCAGCATCGATCGGCTTCAGCTAGGAGCAGAGCGGCGAATCGCTCCATCGCGTTCGATTAACAGCCATCGATCGATCGCTCGGGTTCGATAACGCGTAGCCTGCGGTGCAATCGCTTGGGTTGATTAGAGCCCAACGCCTCGCTTCGAGTTCGATTAGAGCTAACGCCGCACACACGCTGTATGTATGAGAGAAAGCGCGATCGCTCCGCCCGACCTCCCACCGTAACCGCAACTCCCAAATTTTCCTCCCTCGCTTCTACCATGGTTTTTCCGTCATGGGCGGCCCAAAGAATGTCATGCAGCTGCGTCTCGGGCCCGCCAGGCGAAAAGCCCATTTTCTGTCATGATTTTTTTCATAGAAGTAGGAGCCCACCACATCTATGATGATACCGGGTTTTGTCACAATTATCGTCATAGAAGTGTCATACGTATGACAGAATTTTTTTTGTTCGGCCCAAAATGTCACGGATGTGTCTTTTTTTTGTAGTGTTAGTGGAGCACTAGTGGCGCAGAGGGAAGTGGAAGAGGCAGCAGTCTCAGCGAGTGTCCCTTCCGGGGAGAGAATGAGCACGGCCCAACAAGGCCAAATGCAGATCAGGACAAAGAAGAGCATGACAGCGGAGGCAACCCCAAGGACGCGGCAAGGAAGAAAGTGGTGTAGCGCCCAGTGTACTTTGTCAGCTCCCTATTGCAGGGGGCTAGATCCAGGTACTCTGGCGTGCAAAAGTTGATTCTTGGCCTTGTCATGGCCTCAAGAAACTGTGCCACTACTTCCAAGCCCATGAGATCACGGTTGTCACCCGCTTCCCTTTGCAAAGGATACTTCGAAACCCTGAGGCTACCGGTAGAATAGTGGAGTGGGCATTAGAGTTGTCCAGCTTTGGCCTGAAGTTTGAGGGCACATCAACAATTCAGACCAGGGCGTTGGTAGCGTTTATTGCAGAATGGACGCCAACCCCTGATGAAGAGGTACTGGAGATAGTTATTCCCTGCAAGGAAACACCCCAAGAATGGATCATATGTATTTCGATGGTGCCTTCTCCCTACAAGGTGCGGGGGTTGGCGTGCTTCTTGTTGCTCCCACTGGAGAGGACCTGAAATACGCCATCCAGATGCATTTTCCCTGGAGGAGGCAACCAACAATACTGCAGAGTATGAAGGGCTCCTTGCCGGACTCAAGACTTCCACAGGATGGGGGATCAAGAAGCTGATCATTCGAGGAGATTCACAACTTCTGGTCAGACAAGTCAACAAGGATTGCCAAAGTCCATTGATGGAGGCATCCGTTGAGGAAGTGAGAAGCCTGGAGGAGCGCTTTGAGGGATTGCAACAGAGAACATTCCCCGTGCGGAAAACAACGTTGTTGACTATCTATCAAAGTGCATTGCACAGAAGTTTCCTATGGAACTAGTAACTTTTGTTCTCCATCTTACTCAGCTCTCTGTATCCACGACAACAATGGCCCAGAAGAGGAGGAAACTGGACTCGGGCAAGCCTCTCCTGGTAGAGCCTCCCGGGCTTCCAGCAGAGAGCTTGGTGGGAACAACTCCCCTTCAACTGCTAAGCTACCCCCTCCCACCAGGCCACCGGTCTTCGTGGTTGAGGGGTGCGCTCCCACAAAGGAAGAGGTGCCGCTAGTCCTCGTTGCCAAGCCACAGGCTCCAACTTGGGCATGTCACATAGTTCATTTCCTCCAAACCAGAGAACTTACCGAAGAGCAAGAAGAAGCTGAAAGAGTAGCCTAGAGGGCCAGTATGTATCAGTTTGTCAAGGACACACTATACATAAGAAGGTCCAATGGTGTGAAATTGAAGTGCATTTGCCGGGAAGAAGGAAAGGAACTACTAGCGAAAAAACACAAAGGCATGTGCGGCTCCCACATTTGATCAAGGGCTTTAGTTGGGAAAGCATTCTGGCAAGGATTCTATTGGCCCATAACCCTCCAAGATGTGGTCGAGCTAGTCACCAAGTGTGAAGCCTACCAGTTCCATTCCAAGAATATCCATCTGCATGCCCAAGCTCTTCAAACAATCCCTTTGTCACGGTCATTTTCGGTCTGGGGGCTACGTGACGTTAGCAGTAATAAGAGTAAAACAGAACTTAATGAAAATAGGTTTACTCCACATCTACATATGCATACAAAATTCATACAAAATACATGATAAGGCATATTTCATGTAGCCCACATAGGCTCTAAACAAAAGAAAATATCATAAGCAAACTCCACTCAGGCCAGGCTTGATACTGGACGGACTCAGAGTCAACAAAATATGGCACATATCATATGCACTATAAAAGGCATCAACATTGTGTTAGAAAGCTTCAGTCCATTACGCTACACACGGGCACCACATCAGTGTCGCGCGGTGATAGTAGTAATGTGATGATACAAAATTTATTAAAATTGGCATGTCATATATATCCATGCCACCAAAACCAAAGATGTCATATAAAATTCCCAAAGAAAATATATATACATGTCCTATATGCTCAACGTAGGATAAAGCTATGCCTAGCCAAAATCAACCTACATTCCGCATATAAATGACATCACACATAAAATCATAGAGGAGTACTTGTATGGAACCAAACTTCAGGCTCACCAAGAAGGAGTTCGTCGTCGACCACGAGGAGGATCTCTTTTGTAGAATGTTGTAATAGGAATGTGATGCAATCCTATATAATAGATATGTTGGAATTCTTAATCAGGGGTTTTCTCTTCGGAGATGTAATTAACAGAATTTATATGTAAATGTAAAAGTTCTGGAAATAATGTACCTGCAATGTTTGATTTTATTTTTATTTTATGCATTTTAATTTCACTCTGTATCAATGACGTGGACGCGTGTCTCACGCCCGCCATTTTCCCGTCATCGGGCAAGTCCCTATGCAAGTTTTTAGTTGTTATTAGGCAAATGGTAAAACCAATGTTGGGCCTTGCTGGAAGAGTTTTATTCAAAGCGAACGGTCAAGAGGGTCCCATACCCCTCACCGTGTTAGGGACACAAAATCAAGGAACATAACACCGGTATGACGGAAACTCGGGCGGCAAGAGTGGAACAAAACACCAGGCATAAGGCCGAGCCTTCCACCCTTTACCAAGTATATAGATGCATTAATTAAATAAGAGATATTGTGATATCCCACATAATCATGTTCCAACAAGGAGCAATCTTCAACTTCACCTGCAACTAACAACGCTACAAGAGGGGCTAAGCAAAAGCGGTGACATAGCCAAACAACGGTTTGCTAGGAAGGGTGAAAAGGTTAGAAGCTGACATGGCAATTTGGGAGGCTTGATAAACAAGTGGTAGGAAGCACGACATAGCGATAGCATCAAAACAACTAGCATAGAATTGATAGTAGTGAGATCCAGGGTAACGGTCATCTTGCCTGAAATCCCGCTAGGAAGAAGAACAAGTCCATGAAGAAGACGAACGGGCGTAGACGAGCCAAGCGTAGACGAACGAATCATCACGATTGCAACGAAACAGGAACTATCGAGAAGAAGCACAACCGGAAAGAAGCAAACAACATGGTAAACACATAACACATAACATGGCATGATGCTCAAGCAAGTATGATGCATGACAAGATTAAATGTTGTTAACATGGCAAGAGGTGAAGCATAACAAAACTACCTATCTAGCAATTTTAAATGAGGCCGGAAACAACAAACAACAATTCCGGAAATCTCCATGTGAATATTTTGAGTTTGGTACTGTTCTGTACTAAGAGCATCTCCAACAGCCGCGCTAAACTAGCGCCGCGCCGCAAATTAGGCCGTTTTAGCGCCACAAGCACGCTGTGGAGTCGCTCCAGTGGCGCAAAAAATGGCGCTGCTTATAACGAGTTGAGCACGCGGTCCGGCACTATCCCAGCGGCGTATTTGAGCGCCGCTACCACGCTGCACACACTCGGCCGCGCCGCCTCTCTCTCTGCTCCTCCTCGCCCCACGCTGTGCCGGCGCCCTGCCACTCATGGGCGCACACACCGCACCCGCTCACCCGTTGTACAGCCGCGACCCCCGCGCCGCCGCCGTCCGGAAACCCTAGCGCGGGAGCGTTAGCGTCGCCACCGCGGAGTTCCGCCCGGCGTCGGCCTCATGTGCCAACCTCTTCTTGCCGCCATGGATGACCACGGCGACGGGTGGCGTCGCGTCGGCGCCGTCCCGTGCCGCCGCCGCACCGTCGAATGTCCCCAATGCGGCACGGCCGAAGAAGGGCAAAACATACGCGAAGAAGAACAAGGCGGCGGACGGCTCCGGCAGCACGAAGGCGAGGGGAAAGAACTTGTGGGCATGATTTTAAACTTGTGGGCATGAACTTTTATTCATCAACTTGTTTGTGTCAAATTTCACATGTTCATTGCATTTTGATGAATTTTTCAAACTCATTTTGTGTCCAAAATGTCATATATGTTAAAATGCCCGGCGAGTTGCGCGCGCTGTATTTTTGCACGCAGCATTATAAGCGCAGCTCTTTGGAGCCGATCTTTGGAGACCGCTAAACCAGCCGAAGCGCGTCAAGACAAACAGGTTTTTTAGCCCAAGCGCGGCTGTTGGAGATGCTCTAAACCATATTTTAGGGTTGTTAAACATGCAACATAATTCCACCATGTTAATCTATGCATTTTTCTGCCCCAAATACATATAAAGTTTATTAAATTCGAAGCTACGGTATTAAGTTATGAAATAAACCATTTTAACATGTCAATCATGCAAAAGATATGCAAACAACATTTTAAACATTTTGAACATGGATGAAAGCAGCATATTGTGAAACTAGATAAAATTCTAAGCATTTTACATATATAGTTTGTTTAATTTGGATGCATGCATAATTTTTTATTAACAATGCAAAACAGTGGCATTACAGTAAATAAGAATGCAATGGAAAATGCTAAAATACAGACTGGGAAAAAACTATGCACGGGCCCAAAGCTGCACTGTGCAGCGGCGCAGGAGTAGACAGGGCCCGAAGCAGATGTGGGTGTCGGTGTGCGACAGTAAATAAAAACAGGGCAAAATTTGGGGCACATGGGAACCGAACCCCAGACCCCTCAGATGGATACTGGATGCGCTAGCCACTGGGCTAGCTTTGTGTTGGTGATGCAATTGGAGATCGGCAGAACATAACGCGTGAGCGCATCGCGACCAGGCTTCAAAACTGAAGCATGCGCACGGGGACTCGCCGGCTACGGGAGCCAGCAGCTACCCTTGCTGTGGTTGCATAGGACCGGCGGGGGTGCGGAAACGTGCCAAGGTGCGTGTGGTGGAGCAACGACGCGAGGGTGTGGGTGCTGCAAAATGGACTCGGCTGAAGCCTGAAGATGCATACTTCATGAACGGATTTGAAGTCTGAACCCAAGCGAAGCAACTACAGAGAAACAAGGCCAGTATTGCAGGTCAAGGCGCTCGGCCACGGCCACGGCGGGGCATGCAGTCGTGCAACGGATGCCGTGCTAGGTTGGGATGCAGGTGCACGCATCGGGTGTGCATGAAAGAAGAGGAGCAGGAGCTCCACAATGTATGAATTTAGCCATGGCGAGAGCACCGGGCAAGAACCGACATGAACACATCAGTGCCTACGGGATGGAATCGAAGCGAGCAAGGGCATGGGGAGGATCAGGGGCTCACCGAGGTCCCATAGGACTGGATAGGAAGTAGGGGAGGAGCTGAAGAGGACGAGGCGAGGCGCTGGTCGGCGGGGGCGCGCGGCTCCGGCTCCGGCTCCGCGAAGAAGACGAAATAGGGGAGGTAGGCGACGTAGAGGAGGACGACCGCGTCGGCCTTGGAACTTCTGGCTCCTGGACTTGCCGGAAAACGAAGGAGACAACGTGGGGACGCGCCGATCGGGGCGACATCCTCGGATCCGCGAAGCAGAGGAAGCAGGGGAGGAAGATGAGGGTGTAGGCGACACCATCTTGATGTCCCGTGGTGCCATCGTGGTTGGAGGCGACGCAGACGACGTCAGGGAAGACGATGCCCACGGCGGAGGTGGCTGGTTCTGACTGAAGGCTTGCAGGCGACGAGCTCGCTCCCCTGAACTCGGTCGGGACCGAAGAGGCGATGGGCTATGGTGGGCGACTCGCCTGCGGCGACGGCGGAGGGAGGGTAGGGATAGAAGGGAAAACCCTAGGGGACGAGGCGCTGGCTTTACAGGGGGTGCGGGCACGGCTGGCTCGGCCACGGTGTCCATGTACCCCATCCTTTCACTTTGAGAGAGAGAGAGCTGCGGGAGGAGGAAGAAAAGGTGAGGAGTGAGGGGATGACAGGTGGGGTCGCCTAGGTGATCCATGTAGAATTTACCAGCGAGAGGGAGAGAAGGGGCATGCTGGCGCTGGCTGGGCTCCAGGAAGGAGGAGGCCCAAGTGCAGCGCCCAGGTAAGGCCCTTTCCTGTTTTAAATTCTTTCGGCAAATAAAAAATCCACAGAATATAAGACGGAAATGGCCAGGGGTTTACGGGAAGAATTTCAAAGAAGTAACAGTACTTCTGGACTCCTGGAATTATGCAGCATTTGAATAAATTGCTCCCGCAATTTTTAACGACAGAAAAATAATCCAACTTGAACCATTTTTGAATTTTGCCAAAACAAATCCAAATGAGCTAAAATTATACGGAGAGGATAAAAGCAAGGTGTAAGATTATCAGGAAATAAATGAACATTAATGGAGACAGGAGAAATGCCGCTTGACATGAAAGCCAAATTTTGAAAGAAAGGAGGAAGTGGATAGGTTGTGCACTTGGGGAAAATGTTGATGGAAAAGATGAAGATGGATAGCGCACTAACAATACATCAACATGAACAAAGCAACCCACATGATGATCATGATAGAATGCAATAAAATGACACAAGGCATATCAAATCATATAGCATAGCAAAGCAAGAATGATCATGGCAACAACAAGGATGGCATCCTATAATCAATAATGAACACGATGCAAGAAGCAAAATATATGACAAGGCACTCAACATGATCATGACATAAACATATATGAATGAAATATGCAAAACAATTATGATAATGCAACAAACATAAGAAACACACGACATCAATGAAACTAAGTGCAAGGCGTCTGGAGCATCAGTCTCGGGGCGTTACAACTCTCCTCCACTAAACAAAGATCTCGTCCCGAGATCTTAGGAACGAGACGGAAGGGGAAATAGAAAAACAAGGTTGCTTCTTAGACAAATGAGTGAAAGCAAGGAACCTTGAGAGGTTAAGTAATTCAAAGGAAAGAATACAATGGAGATGAGGGATGTAGAAAACACTCCGCTATAAAAGAGGAACAAGGAAGATTACGACAACCATGTAGTTTGAAGAATATGAAACACGAGCCTAACGAACCAAAGGAGTATGAGAAAACACTGATATAACGAGATAGCCAGGGATCAAGAATGAAATAATTTGGACAACACTCCGATTGAGCGAGAATGGAAGGAATATGGACTCGAAAATGTGGAATGATACTTTTTGAGAGCAACAACACCATGCCTCTAGAACAACTGAAAGAATGGAATGAAAATAATGAAGAAGTAGATGACAACTTATACCACAATTGAATTTGAAAGCATCCTTGCGCAGAAGGCCTAAACGGAGTTGTTAAGAAAATCATCAATAAAAGAATAAGCTTGTTGTGGACATATGGAAAAACATCTCAAACTTGAGGTGAAATTATGCCACAACCAAATGATTGAATAGCTGAGAAGAATGAAGAAATGCAAAACTTCACTTCAAAAGAATACATAGAATTAATTGCACTTCGAGACGCAAGAAGACAAGATACTTGACGCCCTCCAAAAGAATCTTGACGAACTCTTGAAGAATGAATTTAATCCTTTATGAACCACCATGAAGAACACCGGTAAACAAAAGGATTAAAGAAGCCAAGGTTGAAAAGAACAAGATGAGGCCTTGCGATGATTTCGATGGATTTTTGCGACGAGACAAGCTAGAAAACTTGGAACTCTGGATAAGAAAAGATGAACAACTTAGACCCAAGAAATTATTCATCATGAACAATCTTCGAAGGAAAGAATTACTTGACCACGATGGAATGAGAATAAGAATTACGTTATGCTTATCCTCATCAATTTTAATTGATGACAAACGGATTTGGCATGCAACTTATTCCTCTTAAAAAGGATTAAGAAGATATATAGCACAAACTTGTGGAAGGTCTTCCTGAACCACCAGTAGGATTGGAAAGAGCGAATGAATTGATATGATAACAAAGGAAAAGGAATCTTGAGTGAACCACCGTAAGAATTCAAAAATGACTGATGAAAGAGAATGAATCACCAGGAAGAATTAGAAGAACAAATATTCTTGAGGGGATTTAGATGCAAAAGAACGAAGAGATAACGAGCTGATTAAAGAATACTTGACAGATGCGTCGCGATGATTGGATAACGGTAGCTGAAATGTGAGGATGAATAATTCGTCTAGAATGATGGCCTCCGGTGAAAAGAAATGAAAAACAACTCCTGACATCCTCCGGATTGGGTAAGAAAAGAATATCTAACAAACAGAACACTTCGAGAGGATAACATGAAACTAGAAGCTCGAATCTTTGGGAGAACGGACAAGATTTAGAAACTCTTCTTCGATCTTCAGATGTAGAGAATGACGATGAGAAACACCACCAAAATTACTGAGATACTCCGGGAGAATGAAAAGCGAAAAGGTTGAGCCAACAATGAAAAGAATTTGAAAGCGATCTTGGAGAAGGCATGTGACTGATGGAATCCAATCTCAGATCACACTTTGAAAAGAATTTAAGAATAACTCCGGAATAATTAGAAGACTCAGGTAAGATCCTGGGAAAAGACCTGTGGGTTAGGGCCCACTAAAAATAAAACACCGTTGAAAAGGGATTGTTGAAGAGATAGATGATGCACCGGAACAATTGAAATATTGAATGAGGTGACAACCTCGAATTAATTGGAACACAGACGAATCTCTTGAGATGTCTTCCGAACTCCGGAATAGTTAAATGTCGAGAGGCGAACGAGCAAGGGGAACACTTGATCCAAGGAAAAGAATATTGAGGGAGTCCTGGACTAGGGGGTGTCCGGATAGCCGGACTATCATCATCGGCCGGACTCCAAGACTATGAAGATACAAGATTGAAGACTTCGTCCCGTGTCCGGATGGGACTTTCCTTGGCGTGGAAGGCAAGGTTGGCAATACGGATATGTAGATCTCCTACCATTGTAACCGACTCTGTGTAACCCTAGCCCTCTCTGGTGTCTATATAAACCGGAGGGATTTAGTCCATAGGACGAACAACCATTACAACAATCATACCATAGGCTAGCTTCTAGGGTTTAGCCTCCTTGATCTCGTGGTAGATCCACTCTTGTACTACCCATATCATCAATATCAATCAAGCAGGAGTAGGGTTTTACCGCCATCGAGAGGGCCCGAACCTGGGTAAAAACATCGTGTCCCTTGTCTCCTTTTACCATCCGCCTAGACGCATAGTTCGGGACCCCCTACCCGAGATCCGCCGGTTTTGACACCGACATTGGTGCTTTCATTGAGAGTTCCGCTGTGTCGTCACCGATAGGCTTGAAGGCTCCTTCGATCATCAACAACGACGCGATCCAGGGTGAGACTTTTCTCCCCGGACAGACCTTCGTGTTCGGCGGCTTTGCACTGCGGGCCAATTCGCTTGGCCATCTGGAGCAGATCGAAAGCTACGCCCCTGGCCATCACGTCAGATTTGGAAGCTTAAACTTCACGGCTGACATCCGAGGAGACTTGATCTTCGATGGAGTCGAGCCACAGCCGAGCGCGCCGCACTGTCCCGAGGGGCATGATTTAGCTCTGCTACCGGACAGTGCCCTGGAAGCCGCACATGAGTCCGCTCTGATTCTTAATTCGGAGCCAACCGCGCAGATCGAGGATGGGTGGCTAGACACCGCCTCGGGGGCTGCAACCTCTACGGTGATGGAGCCGAATACTGACCTAGTCCCTTGCGACGGTCGTGACTCCGAGGTGCCGGACTCCTCGCCGGACTCCGAACCTCCTGCGCCCCCTCCAATCGAATCCGATTGGGCACCGATCATGGAGTTCACCGCCACTGACATCTTTCAACACTCGCCTTTTGGCGACATCCTGAATTCGCTAAAGTATCTCTCGCTCTCTGGAGAGCCCTGGCCGAATTGCGGTCAGGATGGGTGGGATGCGGATGATGAAGAAATTCCAAGCCCACCCACCACCCACTTTGTAGCCACTGTCGACGATCTAACCGACATGCTAGACTACGACTCCGAAGAAATCGACGGTATGTACGACGATGCCGGAGACGACCAAGAACCAGCGCCTACGGGGCACTGGAAGACCACCTCGTCATATGACATATACATGGTGGACATCCCAAAGTATGGGAATGGCGAAGAAGCAGCGGAGGCAGATTCCTCCAAGAAACAGCCCAAGCGCCGGCGTCAGCGGCGCCGCTCTAAATCCCTCCACAGCAAGAATGGAGATTCCGGCACCGGGGATAATAACACCCCAGAGAGTGCCGAAGACAACCCCCTCTAGCAAGATTCAGCACAGGAGGACGGAGAAGCCAGCCCCCACGAGAGAGCGGCAAACGAAGAGGTAGAGGACGATAATTACATGCCTCCCTCTGGAGACGAGGCAGGCCTCAACGACGACGAATTTGTCGTGCCCGAGGATCCCGTCGAACAAGAGCGTTTTAAACGCAGGCTAATGGCCATAGCGAACAGCCTAAAGAAAAAGCAGCAACAGCTTCGAGCTGATCAAGACCTGCTGGCCGACAGATGGACCGTAGTCCTCGCGGCCGAAGAGCATGAACTCGAACGCCCCTCCAAAAGCTACCCAAAACGCAAGTTGCTCCCCTGATTAGAGGAGGAGGCATATAAACCCTCATCACCAGCGCACAATACGGCAGACCGACCACCTCGTGGCCGCGACAGAGAGGCATCTAGGCCCTCCACCAGAACCGTACCCCGGCACCGCTCGAAAAGTACGAAGCCACGGGGGAATGCGCCGGACTTGCGAGACATATTGGAGGACAAGGCAAGACAATCAAGATCGATCTACGGATCACGCGGGCGCCCCATGATGCGCGACGAATACCATCGCGCCGGATACAGCAACTTCGGCCGGGCCGAACACAATAGACAAAGCTCGCTTGAGCTACGTCGTGATATTGCCCAATAAAGAGGCGCCGCACACCCACTATGCTTCACAGATGAAGTAATGGATCATCAAATCCCTGAAGGGTTTAAACCCGTGAACATTGAATCCTACGATGGCACCACAGACCCTGCGGTTTGGATCGAAGACTATCTCCTTCATATCCACATGGCCCGCGGTGACGATCTTCACGCCATCAAATATCTCCCACTCAAGCTTAAAGGACCAGCTCGGCATTGGCTTAACAGCTTGCCAGCAGAGTCAATTGGGTGTTGGGAGGACCTGGAAGCCGCATTCCTTGACAACTTCCAAGGCACATATGTGTGACCACCAGACGCCGATGACCTAAGCCACATAATTCAGCAGCCAGACGAATCGGCCAGACAGTTCTGGACACGGTTCTTAACAAAGAAAAATCAAATCGTCGACTGTCCGGATGCAGAGGCCCTTGCAGCCTTCAAACGTAACATCCGCGACGAATGGCTGGCCCGGCACCTAGGACAGGAAAAGCCGAAATCCATGGCAGCCCTCACATCACTCATGACTCGCTTCTGTGCGGGAGAGGACAGCTGGCTAGCCCGCAGTAACAACCTCAGCAAAAATTCTGGCAGTCCGGATACCAAGGACCGCAATGGCAGGTCGCGTCGAAGCAAAAACAAATGCCGCGTTAACGGAGATAACACTGAGGATACGGCAGTCAACGCCGGATTCAGAGGCTCTAAACCCGGTCAGCGGAAAAAGCCATTCAAAAGAACTACTCCGGGTCCGTCCAATTTGGACCGAATACTCGACCGCTCGTGCCAGATACACGGTACCCCCGAAAAGCCAGCCAATCACACCAACAGGGATTGTTGGATATTCAAGCAGGCAGGCAAGTTAATCGCCGAAAACAATGACAAGGGGCTGCATAGCGATGATGAGGAAGAGACCGGCCGCCACGAACAATAGAGGACGAAGGTTTCCCCCACAAGTGCAGACGGTAAACATGATATCGCAACCCACATACCCAGAGGGAGCGAGGCGTGCACAAGGGGCGTATATGCGATGGAGCGATCGCCTGAGTTCAATCCATGGTCCTCTTGCCTGATCACTTTTGATCGAAGGACCACCCACCAATATTCGCCATGGCGGATTCGCGCGTTGGTTTTAGACCCAATCGTCGATGGATTTCACCTCACTAGAGTCTGATGGACGGCGGCAGCTTTGAACTTGCTTTATCGGGATACGGTCGCAAGATGGGCATAGACCCCTCAAGGATTAAACCTACAAAGACGACCTTCAAAGGCATCATACCAGGTGTAGAGGCCAATTGTACAGGCTCAATCACACTGGAAGTGGTCTTCAGATCCCCGGATAACTTCCGAAGTGAGGAGTTAATCTTCGACATAGTCCCGTTCCGCAGCAGCTATCACGCTCTGCTCGGACGGACCACGTTTACAAAGTTCAACACGGTGCCGCATTACGCATACCTCAAGCTCAAGATGCCAGGCCCTCGAAGAGTCATCACGGTCAACGGAAACATGAGCGCTCCTCCGAGCGGAGGAACACACCCGCTCTCACGGCGGAAATGCGAGCAGCCTCTTAAGGCAATTTTTGAGTCCGGCCGTTAAGCGACCGGACACGGCCAAACGCGCCCGGAGTAACCTACGAAAAGACCACCTGGCACATTCCGAGCACGCATAGCAACGCGGCCCCAACCCCAGCCCCTGCCAAATTGCAAGACTGGTCCTTCGCGTACATCATTACGCTCTGGAGATACCATGGGCATAGGGGGAGGGGCACGGCCACCACAGGCCCAAAATGCGGCTTAACTGCACCAGGGGCTCCCAAGTGTGTGAATCTTTTTATTTTTCTTTTTTCTTACGCATAGGACTCCGTTCACCAGAGGCCCTGTCCGGCAGTAGACCCGCCGAACTCACGATGCAACAGCCAGGGGAGAAGAAGGTCTACGGTGAGTATCCAGGTGGTCTCCATTACGAGCATTAAATCCGTTTTCATACACCATTCCGCAGCCTATCCCTGGAGAGGGACATGTTTAATAGTCTTACCCCTTGCTTACCGCACTATTTGTATTGTTCTGCATTCATCGCAGAATTCCTTGAATAAACAATGCATCGCTTTTCGCTTATAATTGCATTTCTTTCTTATATATATGTTCATTTATGACATCTTGCATCCGTACACTTTAGTACGGCCGAATACACCAGGGACTTAAGTTCCTCGCATTATGGTGTGATAAGTCCGAACACTTTCACAAGTGCGGCACCCGAACTTATAGCACTATATGCATCGGCTCCGAATCATGTCTTGGGTCAATAGTTGGGTTTGCCCGGCTCCCATGTTTTGGTACCTTACATTCCGTTTTATCGGCTAAGGTAGCACTGGGAGAACCACTGCGATTGCGCCCCGGTTGAGCTGGGCGAGCGCCTCAGTGGAGAAAGCTAAAACTGACCGTCATGATAAGGCAAGAGCTGGTCGCTGTTCGAGAGGTTTTTTCGAGTCCCTAAAGACTTATGCCGCTTAGAGCGAGGAACCGGCTTCGTCTGGCCCAGGCGTGGATAGCGCCCCGAACTCGGTCTTCCGAACACTAGGGGCTTCGCCGAAATTTAAAATTATAGAATTCTATGGCTAAGTGAGAGTGTTCAAGCATTATAATTCCAGTTGCCTCGTTCGTTGTGTTGAGTGCCTCCCTAGATGGACCCAAACATGGGAACAAGAGTGCTCAAGTTTATCCCGAACACCCCAGCACTAGTGGCATGGGGGCTGAAGCCGACGACTTGCCATCTCTCAGATTTGATAAACGGTCGCACAGAAGGTAATATTTTAAATTAACAAGCGTTGCTTAGCGCATATGAACAAGGTTTTTAGCGCACAGGATAACAAAATGTGAGTCTACTCAAATATTACATCTTTGGAGCACTCACCCGCAATCATGCGGGCACCCTTCAGGACACTCTTATAATACATTTCGGGCGTACGATACTCCTTGCCCTTGGCGGGCGCGTCTGTCAGAGCTTCTCAAAGATCCATCCTGCCCAAAGCACCTTTGCATCGCAAGGGCCAACGGGCACCTTCAATGCAGGCGGAATGCTTGACGACCTCAACCCAGGGACACGCGTCCACCAGCCGTCGTACCAGGCCGAAGTAGCTCCCAGGCATGGCCTCCTTGGGCCACAGCCGAACTATGAGGCCCTTCATGGCCTGTTCGGCTACCTTGTGGAGCTCGACCAACTGCTTCAGCTGGTCGCTAAGCAGCACCGGATGTCCGGCCTTGGCATACTGAGACCAGAAGACCTTCTCCGTCGAGCTCCTCTCCTCGGCCCGGTAGAAAGCGGCAGCATCTGACACGCTGCAGGGCAGATCCGCGAATGCTCCTAGAGAGCTCCGAATTCGGGTAAGTAATAGGTAATTCACATTCACATGCTTGCTTTGCATGAAAAATGCCTTACCCGCTGCTATTTTCTTCAAATCCTCGATCTCCTGGAGGGCCTTGTGGGCTTCGGCCTTAGCGGCTTTGGCGCTCTCAAGAGCCGATGCAAGCTCGGACTCTCGAGTCTTTGAGTCGCGCTCCAAACCCTCAAGTTTTTCCATGAGAGCCCGGAGCTCTTGCTGCACCTCCGCCACCCGCGCCTCCTGCTTCTCCCGCTCGGCTTGCTCTGCGGCCGCATTGCGTTTGGCCGCAGACACCGCCTCCTTTAGGGTCGCCACCTCGTTCGTGGGCCCTGTAGTACCCATGTTATCCTTGTTATTTCTCTTGCAACCAAATCCTTTTCTGTAAGGTACAAATTTAATACGGTGTTACTCACCTTCCTTGTCCTCGAGCTGCTTCTTGGCACGGCCGAGCTCGCTCTCGGACCGCTCGAGGTTCTGCTTCAAAGCATCGACCTCCACAGTCAGTGCGGCAGAGGTCAGCAGCGCAGCCTGCAATCCCATATTGACATATTTTTTAGAACTCCTGCGTATATCTTTTTAGATCCTCAGTTCGGCTTTTCTATCCGAACACCGAACCGAGCATCAGGGGCTACTGTCTATGTGGTATTATATTACATATTTTAAAGTTCTTACCTCAAAGCCTGTTAGAAGGCTGCTGCAGGCTTCGGTCAGCCCGCTCTTGGCAAGCTGAACCTTCTGAATCACTGCACTCATGATAGTGCGGTGTTCTTCCTTGATGGAAGCGCCGTTGAGCACCTCCAACAAGTTATCCGGCGCCTCCGGTTGGACGGCGGCCGCCGGTGTCACAGTCTTGCCCTTCTTACGAAGGGGCCGCCTGCCGGACTCCGGAACCACTGCAGGTTCCGGTGCGGAGTCCGGTGCGAAGTCCGGGAGGTTGCCCTTTGGCACCTCCGGAGCCTCCCCCTCCTGGTGGGTCCCCTCCTGGGATCCCACCTCGGCGTCATCAGCGTCACGAGGGGTGGAGGCGGTCGGAAGGGAACCCATATCCGACGTAGCTAAGGACTCGCTCGAAGAAGCCGGAAGATCGTCCTTGGCCGGACTACAGGTTGTATGCGGCATTAGAAAGACACTGTGTGGCAAAATGAAAAATTATGAACTAGCTAGGAGTCCGGATACTTACGATCTTGCCATGGGCTTGGCCCTTGAAGGCCACTCCTCGTTGTCGTCACCAACATTGGCGGAGCAGTCCGGGGGAAGGGTCCTTCCCTTCTTGGACCCTTCGGCCTCCCCCGTTGGGCAGGCCTTCCTCTTCTTCTCTCCCCCCGCTGGGGGAGAGGCTTCTTTCTTCTCCTCCTCCTCATCCTTAGGAGAGGAGTCCGCCTCGGAGTCATCGGATGATGAGTCCGATACCACCTGACGCCGGGAACTCCTTCGGGTTCTCCGGCACCACGTAAGGTGTCGGGACCAGCAGCCCCGTCAAACGGGTGTCCGCTGGATCTTCTGGAAGGGGAGCCGGACAGTTTACCTGTCCGGACGTCTTCTGCCAGTCCTGTTAAAGGCATTGTGAGTTTAGATCCCACATAGAGTCAAACTATGAAAGAAATGAGTGTCCCATAAAGGATGACATAACTTACCTCGTCGGCCGGGCGCTGCGTGCTGAATCCGCGATCTTCGGTTGCGGATGCGGGGGCTTCTCCGCCCTTGAACAGCACCCTCCAGGCAGCTTTGTATGTCGTGTCGAAGAGCCCGCTCAGGGTCCGGTGCTGCGCCGGATCAAACTCCCACAAGTTGAAGGCCCGTTGCTGGCAGGGGAGAATCCGGCGGACGAGCATGACATGGATCACATTGACAAGCTTAAGCTTCTTGTTCACCAGGGCCTGGAGACAGGACTGGAGTCCGGTCAGCTCCTCCGAACTACCCCATAGCAAGCCCTTCTCTTTCTAGGAGGTGAGCTGCATGGGGATACCAGATCTGAATTCGGGGGCCGCCGCCCATTTAGGGTCTTGCGGCTCGGTGATGTAGAACCACCCCGATTGCCACCCTTTGATGGATTCCACGAAGGCACCCTCAAGCGAAGTGACGTTGGGCATTTTTCCCACCATGGCGCCTCCGCACTCCGCTTGGCTGCCCTTCACAACCTTCGGCTTGACATTGAAGGTCTTTAGCCACAAGCCGAAGTGGGGCTGGATGCAGAGGTAGGCCTCGCACACGACGATAAACGCCGAGATGTTGAGGATGAAGTTTGGCGCCAGATCGTGGAAGTCCAGGCCGTAGTAGTACATGAGCCCCCGGACAAAGGGGTGAAGTGGGAAGCCCAGTCCGCGGAGGAAGTGGGGAAGAAATACAACCCTCTCATGGGGCCTGGGGGTCGGGATGAGCCGCCCCTCGTCGGGCAGCCGGTGCGCGATGTCGCTGGATAGGTATCCGGCGCCGCGCAGCTTCTCGATGTGCCCCTCCGTAACGGAGGAGGCCATCCACTTGCCTCCCGCTCCGGGCATGGCTGAAGAAGGTGGAGGTGAGATGTGCGGACTTGGGCGCTGGAGCTCGAGTGCGCGGAGATGGATAAGCAAAGGAGGAAGAAGGCGTAGGTAAAAGAGGTGGATCCTTATCCCCTTATATATGGGCGGACGAAGACTATGCGTCCCAACTAGCCTAGTAAAACTCGCTTATCTCCCAATCGCCGCAATCAATGGCGCGGTTGGGTTACCCACGTCCGTATTGATGGGAATCCCGGAATAAGGGGAACACGATCTCTGCTTGGACAAGACGTGCCAAGGAAACCGCTTCGCTAAACGCGCTGAGGTGGTATAATAAAAACGATTCAAGTAAAGGCTTGGTAGTGGTGTGACGTCACGCCATGAAATACGTCAACAGATTGAACTTGTGCAAATATTATTCTCTCTATGGTGGTATGTGGAATTTATTTTACAGAGCCGGACACTATCCTGGTGTTCACAATCTTCTATGAATTATTCGGAGGAGGAACCCTCCTTGCAATGCCGAAGACAATATGCGTGCCGGACTCGTCGTCATTGAAGCCTGGTTCAGGGGCTACTGAGGGAGTCCTGGACTAGGGGGTGTCCGGATAGCCGGACTATCATCATCGGCCGGACTCCAAGACTATGAAGATACAAGATTGAAGACTTCGTTCCGTGTCCGGATGGGACTTTCCTTGGCGTGGAAGGCAAGCTTGGCAATATGGATATGTAGATCTCCTACCATTGTAACCGACTCTGTGTAACCCTAGCCCTCTCCGGTGTCTATATAAACCGGAGGGTTTTAGTCCATAGGACGAACAACCATTACAACAATCATACCATAGGCTAGCTTCTAGGGTTTAGCCTCCTTGATCTCGTGGTAGATCCACTCTTGTACTACCCATATCATCAATATCAATCAAGCAGGAGTAGGGTTTTTCCTCCATCGAGAGGGCCCGAACCTGGGTAAAAACATCGTGTCCCTTGTCTC
Source organism: Aegilops longissima (assembly GCA_021605205.1). Classification (NCBI taxonomy): domain Eukaryota; kingdom Viridiplantae; phylum Streptophyta; class Magnoliopsida; order Poales; family Poaceae; genus Aegilops; species Aegilops longissima. Next base: position 271,845,652 of record CM038676.1, read on the forward strand.
CTGTTACCATCCGCCTAGACGCACAGTTCAGGACCCCCTACCCGAGATCCGCCGGTTTTGACACCGAGAAATATGATCAACCCGAAAAAATTAAATTGAATCCACTGGAGAAGAAAAAGAGATGAAGAATGTCGAACGAAACGAAAATTCACCAGTTGAAAAAAATTTGAGGGAAGACTGAAGAGGCTCCGCACGAATGAAATTGATGCTCGAATAGAGACTCAGATTCCGGGAAGAAAAAGGGGTGGGAGGGAGGGAAAAACAAAGGCCACTTGCAAGGGGGAACCGACGAATAACTTGAAGGGAAAACGCCGGTTGAAATAATTGAGGAAAGAATGCAAAGGCTTCGCATGAGTTGGATGGATACTCGATTATGGACTCCGGCTCCAAGAAGAAAAAGGGTGGGTGGGTGGGAAAAAACAACTGAGGACGGGGAGAACCTCGTCGCTGAGACAGAACTAAGGATTGATCTTGCGAAAACAAAGATGGTCGAATCATCTTGACAAGAAATGCACCGGATGAAAAGAGATGAGAACCAACGATCAGAAATCTAACTGCGTGATCCTATAAAAAAATTTGAAGGGGAAGAGGAGTAATTCAAAACACCTACGTCAAGATTGCTCACCAGAGCGACGAAGGGGCTGAGGAGTAAAAAGAATTCCTACTTTCCGATATAACTAGACTCCGAAAAACAGTTTTCTTCTAGACTCGACAACGGCCATGCTACGAACAATCAAGGGGCTCCTATGGTCGGTCGAGGCTCTGATACCAACTTGTCACACCCAGTATGCGACCCTATCCTAAAGGAACTCGAAGGTCCCACCAAGGATAGAAGCGCATATTGGAGACACTTTTGCAAGGTGGATATCATTACATCGTACCATTACATAATAGTTGGGGATACCTACAAAAGGCATACAATGCCACATGAATACAACAACATCATACACAAGAGCAACATCCGAATACGGATGAAACACAAAGAGAAACTCAAACGACATCCACCCTGCTAGCCCAGGCTGCCGACCAGGAACCTATCCCCTGAACGACGAAGCAGAAGAAGAACGCAAAACAAGCAAGCATCACTCTCACGTCATGATCATCGCATTACCTGTACCTGCAACTGTTGTTGTAGTAATTTGTGAACCACGAGGACTCAGCAATCCCATTATCATGGGTATCTAGACTAGCAAAGCTTAATAGGTATGGAATGGATAAGTGGTGGGGTTGCAGCAGCGACTAAGCAATGTATGGTGGCTAACTTACGAGTACAAGAATAAGATGAGAAGCTACGCAAACGGTCGCAAACTAGTAATGATCAAGAAGTGATCCTGAGCTACTTATGTTCAAACATAACACCATCGTGTTCTCTTCTCGACCCACTCGAAAAGAGACCATCACGGGTACACACGCGGTTGGGTATTTTAATTCGAATCTGGTGCCAAGTTCTATACAACCGGATATTAACAAATTCCCATCTGCCACATAACCGTGGGCACGGCTTTCGAAAGTTTAAACCCTGTAGGGTGTCCCAACTTAGCCCATTATAAGCTCACGATCCGCGGAGACAATCCTCCATCGTGGGACATCAGATCAGACTCGGGATAACGGTGCACAAGACATTTTGACAATGGTAAAACAAGTCCAGCAAGACCTCCCGGCGTGCCGACACCCTGATAGTAGCCGCGCGTATCTTGTCTCAGGCCACGACTGGATTTTCCATACTTCCGGTAGGCCAATCACAGAGTTGCCCCTGGCGGCCACCGGCGGTTGACAGGTTGGACCAACACTCATGAGGAGCACTGGCCCAGGGGGTTGATTAAGGAACCTCGGGGGCCGGAAAGTTCCTATGCAAGTTTTTAGTTGTTATTAGGCAAATGGTAAAACCAATGTTGGGCCTTGCTGGAAGAGTTTTATTCAAAGCGAACTGTCAAGAGGGTCCCATACCCCTCACCGTGTTAGGGACACAAAATCAAGGAACATAACACCGGTATGACAGAAACTAGGGCAGCAAGAGTGGAACAAAACACCAAGCGTAAGGCCGAGCCTTCACCCTTTACCAAGTATATAGATGCATTAATTAAATAAGAGATATTGTGATATCCCACATAATCATGTTCCAACAAGGAGCAATCTTCAACTTCACCTGCAACTAACAACGCTATAAGGGGGGCTGAGCAAAAGCGGTGACATAGCCAAACAACGGTTTGTTAGGAAGGGTGAAAAAGGTTAGAGGCTGACATGGCAATTTGGGAGGTTTGAAAAACAAGTGGTAGGAAGCGCGACATAGCGATATCATCAAAAAAACTAGCATAGCAATGATAGTAGTGAGATACAGGGTAACGGTCATCTTGCCTGAAATCCCGCTAGGAAGAAGAACAAGTCCATGAAGAAGACGAATAGGCGTAGACGAGCCAAGCGTAGACGAACGAATCCTCACGATTGCAAAGAAACAGGAACTATCGAGAAGAAGCACAACCGGAAAGAAGCAAACAACATGGTAAACACACAACACATAACATGGCATGATGCTCAAGCAAGTATGATGCTTGACAAGATTAAATGTTGTTAACATGGCAAGAGGTGAAGCATAACAAAACTACCTATCTAGCAATTTTAAATGAGGCCGGAAACAACAAACAACAATTCCAGAAAATCCCCATGTGCATATTTTGAGTTTGGTACTGTTCTGTAATAAACCATATTTTAGAGTTGTTAAACATGCAAAGTAATTCCACCATGTTAATCGATGCATTTTTCTGCCCCAAATACATATAAAGTTTATTAAATTCGGAGCTACGGTTATTAAGTTATGAAATAAACCATTTTAACATGTCAATCATGCAAAAGATATGCAACCAGCATTTTGAACATGGATGAAAGCAGCATATTGTGAAACTAGCTAAAATTCTAAGCATTGTACACATATAGTTTGTTTAATTTGGATGCATGCATAATTTGTTATTAACAATGCAAAACAGTGGCATTTCAGTAAATAAGTATGCAATGGAAAATGCTAAAATACAGACTGGGAAAAAAATATGCACGGGCCCGAAGCTGCACTGTGCAGCGGCCCAGGAGTGGACAGGGCCCGAAGCGGATGTGGGTGTGGGTGTGCGACAGTAAAGAAAAACAGGGCAAAAATTAGGGCACCTGGGAATCGAACCCCAGACCCCTCAGATGGATACTGGCTGCGCTAGCCACTGGGCTAGCTTTGTGTTGCTGATGCAATTGGAGATTGGCAGAACATAACGCGTGAGCGCACCGCGACCAGGCTTCAAAACTGAAGCATGCGCACGGGGACTCACCGGCGACGGGAGCCAGCAGAAACCCTTGCCGTGGTTGTAGTGGACTGGCGGGGGTGTGGAAACGTGCCAGGTGCGTGTGGTGGAGCAACGACGCGAGGGTGTGGGTGCTGCAAAATGGACTCGGCTGGAGCCTAAAGATGCATACTTCCTGAATGGATTTGAAGTCTGAACCCAAGCGAAGCAACTACAGAGAAACATGGCCGATATTGCAGGTCGAGGCGCTCGGCCACGGCCACGGCGGGCATGCAGTCGTGCAGCAGATGTGGTGCTAGGTGTGGATGTAGGTGCACGCATCGGGTGTGCATGAAAGAAGAGGAGCAGGAGCTCCACAAGGTATGAATTTAGCCATGGCGAGAGCAGCGGGCACGAACCGACATGAACACATCATTGCCTACGGGATGGAATCGAAGCGAGCAAGGGCATGGGGAGGATCAGGGGCTCACCGAGGTCCCATAGGACTGGATAGGAAGCAAGGGAGGCGCTGAAGAGGACGAGGCGAGGCGCTGATCGGCGGGGGCGCGCGGCTCCAGTTCCGGCTCCGCGAAGAAGACGAAACAGGGGAGGTAGATGACGTAGAGGAGGACGACCGCGTCGGCCTTGGACCTTCTGGCTCCTAGACTTGCTGGAAAACGAAGGAGACAACGTGAGGACACGCCGATCGGGGCAACATCCTCGGATCCGTGAAGCAGAGGAAGCAGAGGAGGAAGATGAGGGTGCAGGCGACACCATCTTGATGTCCCGTGGCGCCGTCGTGGTTGGAGGCGACGCAGACGATGTCAGGGAAGACGATGCCCATGGCGGAGGTGGTTGGTTCTGACTGAAGGCTTGCCGGTGACGAGCTCGCTCTCCTGAACTCGCTCGGGACCGAAGACGCGATGGCTATGGTGGGCGACTCACCTGTGGCGGCCGCGGAGGGAGGAGAGGGATAGAAGGGAAAACCCTAGGGGATGAGGCGCTGGCTTTATACGGGGTGCGGGCACGGCTGGCTCGGCCACGGTGGCCATGTACCCCATCCTTTTACTGTGTGAGAGTGAGAGAGCTGCGAGAGGTGGAATAAAAGGTGAGGAGTGAGGGGATGACAGGTGGGGTCACCTAGGTGATCCATGTAGAATTTACCAGCAAGAGGGAGAGAAGGGGCACGCTAGCGCTGGCTGGGCTCCAGGAAGGAGGAGGCCCAAGTGCAGCACCCAGGTAAGGCCCTTTCTTGTTTTAAATTCTTTCGGCAAATAAACAATCCACAGAATATTAGACGGAAATGGCCAGCGTTTTACGGGAAGAATTTCAAATAAGTACCAATACATCTGGACTCCTGGAATTATGCAGCATTTGAATAAATTGCTCCGGCAATTTTTAACGACAGAAAAATAATCCAAGTTTGAATTTAATTCAAACTTGAACCATTTTTGAATCATGCCAAAACAAATCCAAATGAGCTAAAATTAGACAGAGAGGATAAAGGCAAGGTGTAAGATTATCCGGAAATAAATGAACATTAATGGAGGCAGGAGAAATGTCACTTGACATGAAAGCCAAATTTTGAAAGAAAGGAGGAAGTGGATAGGTTGTGCACTTGGGGAAAATGTTGATGGAAAAGATGAAGATGGATAGCGCACCAACAATACATCAACATGAAGAAAGCAACCCACATGATGATCATGATAGAATGCAATAAAATGACACAAGACATATCAAATCATATAGCATAGCAAAGCAAGAATGATCATGGCAACAACAAGGATGTCATCCTATAATCAATAATGAACATGATGCAAGAAACAAAATATATGATAAGGCACTCAACATGATCATGACATAAACATATAGGAATGAAATATGCAAAACAATTATGATAATGCAACAAACATAAGAAACACACGACATCAACGAAACTAAATGGAAGGCGTCTGGAGCATCAGTCTCGAGGCGTTACAACAGAGCAACTCTCATTCAGGATTTGGAGGAGAGGTTTGCAAATCTGTGCAAGATCAACTTGAAGCTAAATTTAGAGAAGTGTTTGTTTGGCTTCCCCTCCAGCAAGCTACTTGGATACTTTGTGTCCCACAGGGGGATCAAGGTCAATCCCGACAAAATCAAGGCCATTGAGCACATCCAAGTGCCAAGGATAGTTAAAGATGTGAGCGCGCCTGATGGGATGTGTTTCCATGCTAAGAAGATTCATCTCCAAGTCTGCTGAGCGCGCCCTGCCGTTCTTCAAGATTTTGAAGAAGGCATGTCCCATGAAGTGGACCCCTGAAGCAGACGCAACTTTGCAAGAGTTGAAGACCTACATGTCCTCTGTACCAACCCTGGTTGCACCCAAACCCTAGGAGCCGTTGTTTCTATACTTAGCGGCAACCAACTAAGTGGTCAGCGCAGCCTTGGTAGCACAGCGAGGAGTGGATGAGAAAGAGAGTGAGCGGAGGCCGGCATGGCTAGATAAGGATCAGAACAATAGCAAGCACGGCAACAATGAAAACCCCAAGGATGCGACAAGGAAGAAAGTGGTGCAACACCCAGTGTACTTCGTCATCTCCTTGTTACAGGGGGCTAGATCGAGGTACTCTAGCGTGCAAAATTTGATCTTTGGCCTCATCATGGCCTCAAGGAAACTGTGCACTACTTCCAAGCCCATGAGATCATGGTTTTTACTTGTTTCCCGTTGCAGTGGATACTTTGAAACCAGAGGCTACCGACAGAATAGTGGAGTGGGCTTTGGAGCAATCCAGCTTTGGTTTGAGGTTTGAGAGCACATCAACTGTCCAGAGCAGGGCATTGGCAGAGTTTATTGCAGAATGGACGCCAACCCCTGATGAGGAAGTGACAGAGATAGTTATCCCCGACAAGGAATCACTGTTGGGGAACATAGTAATTTTCAAAAATTTCCTACGCATACGCAAGATCATGGTGATGCATAGCAATGAGAGGGGAGAGTGTGTCAACGTACCCTCGTAGACCGAAAGTGGAAGCGTTAGCACAACGCGGTTGATGTAGTCGTATGTCTTCACGATCCGACCGATCAAGTACCGAACGCACGGAACCTCCGAGTTCTGCACACGTTCAGCTCGATGACGTCCCTCGAACTCCGATCCAGCCGAGCTTTAAGGGAGAGTTCTGTCAGCACGACGGCGTGGTGACGATGATGATGTTCTACCGATGTAGGGCTTCGCCTAAGCACTGCTACGATATTATCGAGGTGGATTATGGTGGAGGGGGGCACCGCACACGGCTAAGAGATCCAAGAGATCAATTATTGTGTCTAGAGGTGCCCCCTGCCCCCGTATGTAAAGGAGCAAGGGGGGAGGCGGCCGGCCAAGGAGGAGGGCGCGCCAAGTGGGGAGTCCTACTCCCACCGGTACTAGGACTCCACCTTTCCTTGTAGGAGTAGTAGAAGGGAAAGAAAAAGGAGAAGGAAGGAAGGGGGCGCCCCCTCCCTAGTCCAATTCGGACTAGTCCATGGGGAGGGGTGCGGACACCCTTTGGGGCCTTTCTCTCCTTTCCGTATGGCCCATTATATTTATCTGAATTCCGTAACTCTCCGGTACTCCGAAAAATACCCGAATCCCTCGGAACCTTTCCGATGTCCGAATATAGTCTTCCAATATATCTATCTTTACGTCTCGACCATTTTGAGACTCCTCGTCATGCCCCCGATCTTGTCCGGGACTCCGAAGTACCTTCGGTACATCAAAACACATAAACTCATAATATAACCGTCATCGAACTTTAAGCGTGCGGATCCTACGGGTTCGAGAACTATGTAGAGATGACCGAGACACGTCTCCGGTCAATAACCAATAGCATAACCTGGATTCTCATATTGGCTCCCACATATTCTACGAAGATCTTTATCGGTCAAACCGCATAGCAACATACGTTGTTCCTTTTGTCATCGGTATGTTACTTGCCCGAGATTCGATCGTCGGTATCTCAATACCGGCAAGTCTCTTTAGTCGTTATGTAATGCATCATCCCGCAACTAACTCATTAGTCACATTTCTTGCAAGGCTTATAGTGATGTGCATTACCGAGAGGGCCCAGAGATACCACTCCGACAGTCGGAGTGACAAATCCTAATCTCGAAATACACCAACTCAACATGTACCTTCGGAGACACCTGTAGAGCTCCTTTATAATCACCCAGTTACGTTGTGACGTTTGGTAGCACACAAAGTGTTCCTCCTTAAACGGGAGTTGCATAATCTCGTAGTCATAGGAATATGTATAAGTCATGAAGTAAGCAATATCAACATACTAAACGATCAAGTGCTAAGCTAACGGAATGGGTCAAGTCAATCATATCATTCTCCTAATGATGTGATCCCGTTAATCAAATGACAACTCATGTCAATGGTTAGGAAACTTAACCATCTTTGATTAACGAGCTAGTCAAGTAGAGGCATACTAGTGACACTATGTTTGTCTATGTATTCACACATGTATTATGTTTCCAATTAATACAATTCTAGCATGAATAATAAACATTTATCATGAAATAACGAAATAAATAATAACTTTATTATTGCCTCTAGGGCATATTTCCTTCAGTCTCCCACTTGCACTAGAGTCAATAATCTAGTTCACATGGCCATGTGATTTAACACCAATAATCATATCTGTATATGATTAACACCCATAGTTCACATCGTCATGTGACCAACACCCAAAGGGTTTACTAGAGTCAATAATCTAGTTCACATTGCTATGTGATTAACACCGAAAGAGTACTAAGGTGTTATCATGTTTTTCTCGTGAGAGAAGTTTAGTCAATGGGTCTGTCACATTCAGAGCCGTATGTATTTTGCAAATATTCTATGTCTACAATGTTCTGCACGGAGATACTCTAGCTAATTGCTCCCACTTTCAATATGTATCCAGATTGAGACTTAGAGTCATCTGAATTGGTGTAAAATCTTGCACCAATGTAATTCTTTACGATGGGCTCTTTTATCACCTCCATAATCGAGAAATATTTCCTTAGTCCTCACTAAGGATTTTCTTGACCGCTATCGAGTGATCTAGTCTTAGATCAAAATTGTACTCCCTTGCCAAACCAGGGCATAGTATACAATAGGTCTGGTCCATAGCATAACATACTTCTATAGAACCTATGACTGAGGCATAGGGAATGACTTTCATTCTCTTTCTATTTTCTGCCGTGGTCGGGATTTGAGTCTTACTCAATTTCATACCTTTGCAACACAGGCAAGAACTCCTTCTTTGATTGTTCCATTTTGAATTACTTCAAAAACTTATCAAGGTATGTACTCATTGAAAAATCTTATCAAGTGTCTTGATCTATCTCTATAGATCTTGATGCTCAATGTGTAAGCAGCTTCACCGAGGTTTTTCATTGAAAAACTCTTATTCAAGTATCCTTTTATGCTTTCTAGAAAAATTCTACATTATTTCCGATCAACAATATGTTATTCACATATACTTATCAGAAATGCTGTAGTGCTCCCACTGACTTTCTTGTAAATAGTGGCTTCTCCAAAAGTCTGTATAAAACCATATGCTTTGATCAACTCATCAAAGCGTATATTCCAACTCCGAGATGCTTGCACCAGTCCATAGATGGATCGCTGGAACTTGCACATTTTGTTAGCACCTTTAGGATTGACAAAACATTCTGGTTGCATCATATACAACTCTTCTTCCAGAAATCCATTCAGGAATGCAGTTTTGACATCCATCTGCCAAATTTCATAATCCTAAAATGCGGCAATTGCTAACATGATTCAGACAGACTTAAGCATCGCTACGGGTGAGAAGGTCTCATCGTAGTCAACCCCTTGAACTCGTCGAAGACTTTTCAAAACAAGTCGAGCTTTGTATATAGTAACACTACTATCAGTGTCCGTCTTCCTCTTAAAGATCCATTTATTCTCTATGGCTTGCCGGTCATCGGGCAAGTCCACCAAAGTCCACACTTTGTTCTCATACATGGATCCCATCTCAGATTTCATGGCCTCAAGCCATTTTGCGGAATCAGGGCTCATCATCGCTTCCTCATAGTTCGTAGGTTCACCATGGTCAAGTAACATGACCTCCAGAATAGGATTACCATACCACTCTGGTGCGGATCTTACTCTGGTTGACCTATGAGGTTTGGTAGTAACTTGATCTGAAGTTTCATGATCAATATCATTAGCTTCCTTACTAATTGGTGTAGGCGTCACAGGAACCAGTTTATGTGATGAACTACTTTCCAATAAGGGAGCAAGTACAGTTACCTCATCAAGTTCTACTTTCCTCCCACTCACTTCTTTCGAGAGAAACTCCCTCTCTAGGAAGGATCCAATCTTACCAATGAATATTTTGCCTTCGGATATGTGATTAGAAGGTGTACCCAACAGTCTCCTTTGGGTATCCTATGAAGACGCATTTCTCCGATTTGGGTTCGAGCTTATCAGTTTGAAACTTTTTCACATAAGCATCGCAACTCCAAACTTTAAGAAACGACAGCTTAGGTTTATTGCTAAACCATAGTTCATATGGTGTCATCTCAACGGATTTAGATGGTGCCCTCTTTTAACGTGAATGCAGCTATCTCTAATGCACAACCCCAAAACGATATTGGTAAATCGGTAAGAGACATCATTGATCACAGCATATCAAACAAAGTGCGGTTATGACGTTCGGACACACCGTTATGCTGTGGTGTTCCAGGTGGCATGAGTTTGTGAAACTATTCCACATTATTTTAACTGAAGGCCAAACTCGTAACTCAAATATTCATCTCCACGATCAGATCATAGAAATTCTATTTTCTTGTTACGATGATTTTCCACTTCACTCTGAAATTATTTAAACCTTTCAACTGTTTCAGACTTATGTTTCATCAAGTAGATATACCCATATATGCTCAAATCATCTGTGAAAGTCAGAAAATAACGATACCCGCCACAAGTCTTAATACTCATTGGTCTGCATACATCTGTATGTATTATTTCCAACAAGTCAGTAGCTCGTTCCATTGTTCCGGAGAACGGAGTTTTAGTCATCTTGCCCAAAAGGCACGGTTCGCAAGCATCAAATGATTCATAACCAAGTGATTCCGAAAATCCATCTTTATGGAGTTTCTTCATGCGCTTTACACCAATATGACCCAAACGGCAGTGCCACAAATAAGTTGGATTATCATTATTAACTTTGCATCTTTTGGCATCAATATTATGAATATGTGTATCACTACGATCGAGATCTAACAAACTATTTTCATTGGGTGTATGACCATTGAAGGTTTTATTCATGTAAACAGAACAACAATTATTCTCTGACTTTAAATGAATAATCGTATTGCAATAAACATGGTCAAATCATATTCATGCTCAACGCAAACGCCAAATAACATTTATTTAGGTATAACACTAATCCCGAAAGTATAGGGAGTGTGTGATGATGATCATATCAATCTTGGAACTACTTCCAACACTCATCGTCACTTCCCCTTCAACTAATCTCTTGTTTATTCTGTAACTCCTGTTTCGAGTTACTAATCTTAGCAACCGAACAAGTATCAAATACTCAGGGGCTACAATAAACACTAGTAAGGTACACATCAATAACATGTATATCAAATATACCTTTGTTCACTTTGCCATCCTTCTTATCTACCAAATATTCAGGGCATTCCCGCTTCCAATGACCATTTCCTTTGAAGTAGAAGCACTCAGTTTCAGGCTTTGGTCCAGCTTTGGGCTTTTTCACGGGAGTGACAACTTGCTTGCCATTCTACATGAAGTTCCCTTTCTTTCCCTTTTCCCTATTCTTGAAACTAGTGGTCTTGTCAATCATCAACACTTGATGCTCTTTCTTGATTTCTACCTTCGTTGATTTTAGCATCACGAAGAGCTCGGGAATCATTTTCGTCATCCCTTCCATACTATAGTTCATCATGAAGTTCTAGTAACTTGGTGATGGTGACTAGAGAAAACTCTCAATCACTATCTTATCTGGAAGATTAACTCCCACTTGATTCAAGCGATTGTAGTACCCAGAGAATATGAGCACATGCTCACTAGTTGAGCGACTATCCTCCATCTTTTAGCTATAGAACTTGTTGGGGACTTCATATCTCTCAACTCGGGTATTTACTTGAAATATTAACTTCAACTCCTGGAACATCTCATATGGTCCATGACGTTCAAAACGTCTTTGAAGTACCGATTCTAAGCCATTAAACATGGTGCACTAAACTATCAAGTAGTCATCATATTGAGCTAGCCAAACGTTCATAACATTTGCATCTGCTCTTGCAATAGGTCTGTCACCTAGTGGTGCATCAAGGACATAATTTTTCTGTGCAGCAATGAGGATAAACCTCAGATCACGGATCCAATCTGCATCATTGCTACTAACATCTTTCAACATATTTTTCTTTAGGAACATATCAAAATAAACATAGGGAAGCAATAACGCGAGCTATTAATCTACATCATTATTTGCAAAATACTATCAGGACTAAGTTCATGATAAATTAAAGTTCAATTAATCATATTACTTAAGAACTCCCGCTTTGATAGACATCCCTCTTATCATCTAAGCAATCACGTGATCCAAATCAACTAAACCATGTCCGATCATCACGTGAGATGGAGTAGTTTTCAATGGTGAACATCACTATGTTGATCATATCTACTATATGATTCACGCTCAACCTTTCGGTCTCAGTGTTCCGAGGCCATATCTGTATATGCTAGGCTCGTCAAGTTTAACCTGAGTATTCCGCGTGTGCAACTGTTTTGCACCCATTGTATTTGAATGTAGAGCCTATCACACCCGATCATCATGTGGTGTCTCAGCACGAAGAACTTTCGCAACGGTGCATACTTAGGGAGAACACTTATACCTTGAAATTTAGTGAGAGATCATCTTATAAAGCTACCATCGAACTAAGCAAAATAAGATGAATAAAACATAAACATCATATGCAATCAAAATATGTGACATGATATGGCCATGATCATCTTGCTCCTTTGATCTCCATCTCCAAAGTACTGTTATGATCTCTATCGTCACCGGCACGACACCATGATCTCCATCATCTTGATCTATATCAATGTGTAATCACATGGTCGTCTCGCCAACTATTTCTCTTGCAACTATTGCTATCACATAGCGATAAAGTAAAGCAATTATTTGGCGCTTGCGTCTTATGCAATAAAAGAGACAACCATAAGGCTTCTGCCAATTGCCGATAACTTCAACAAAACATGATCATCTCATACAACAACTTATATCTCATCACGTCTTGACCATATCACATCACAACATGCCCTACAAAAACAAGTTAGACGTCCTCTATTTTGTTGTTGCAAATTTTACGTGGCTGCTATGGGCTGAGCAAGAACCGTTCTTACCTACGCATCAAAACCACAATGATAGTTCATCAAGTTAGTGTTGTTTTAACCTTCTCAAGGACGGGCGTAGCCTTTCAGTTCAACTAAAGTTGGAGAAACTGACACCCGCCAGCCACCTATGTGCAAAGCACGTCAGTAGAACCAGTCTCGCGTGAGCGTACGCGTAATGTCAGTCCGAGCCGCTTCATCCAACAATACCGCTGAACCAAAGTATGACATGCTGATAAGCAGTATGACTTGTATCGCCCACAACTCACTTATGTTCTACTCGTGCATATAACATCTACGCATAAAACCTGGCTCTGATACCACTGTTGGGGAACGTAGTAATTTTCAAAAATTTGCTACGCATACGCAAGATCAAGGTGATGCATAGCAACGAGAGGGGAGAGTGTGTCCACGTAACCTCATAGACCGAAAGTGGAAGCATTAGCACAACGTGGTTGATGTAGTCGTACGTCTTCACGATCCAACTGATCAAGTACTGAACGCACGGCACCTCCGAGTTCAGCACACGTTCAGCTCCATGACGTCCCTCGAACTCCGATCCAGCCGAGCTTTGAGGGAGAGTTCCATCAGCACGACGGTGTGGTGATGATGATGATGTTCTACCAACGCAGGGCTTTGCCTAAGCATCGCTACGATATTATCGAGGTGGATTATGGTGGAGGGGGGCACCGCACACGACTAAGAGATCTAAGAGATCAATTGTTGTGTCTAGAGGTGCCCCCTGCCCCCGTATATAAAGGAGCAAGGGGGAGGCGGCCGGCCAAGGAGGAGGGCGCGCCAAGTGGGGAGTCCTACTCCCACCGGGAGTAGGACTCCTCCTTTCCTTGTAGGAGTAGTAGAAGGGAAGGAAAAAGGAGAAGGAAGGAAGGGGGCGCCCCCCCTCCCTAGTCCAATTCGGACTAGTCCACGGGGAGAGGTGCGGCCACCCTTTGGGGCCTTTCTCTCCTTTCCCGTATGGCCAATTAATGCCCAATAGGAATTCCTGTAACTCTCTGGTACTCCGAAAAATACCCGAATCACTCGGAACCTTTCCGATGTCCGAATATAGTCGTCCAATATATCGATCTTTACGTATCGACCATTTCGAGACTCCTCGTCATGTCCCCGATCTCATCCGGGACTCTGAACTACCTTCGGTACATCAAAACACATAAAATCATGATATAACCGTCATCGAACTTTAAGCGTGCGGACCCTACGGGTTCGAGAACTATGTAGACATGACCGAGACACGTCTCCGGTCAATAACCAATAGCGGAACCCGGATATTCATATTGGCTCCCACATATTCTACGAAGATCTTTATCGGTCAAACTGCATAACAACATACGTTGTTCCCTTTGTCATCGGTATGTTACTTGCCCGAGATTCGATCGTCGGTATCTCAATACCTAGTTCAATCTCGTTACCGGAAAATCTCTTTACTCATTATGTAATGCATCATCCCACAACTAACTAATTAGTCACATTGCTTGCAAGGCTTATAGTTATGTGCATTACCGAGAGGGCCCAGAGATACCTCTCCGACAATCGGAGTGACAAATCCTAATCTTGAAATACGCCAACTCAACATGTACCTTCGGAGACACCTGTAGAGCTCCTTTATAATCACCCAGTTACATTGTGACGTTTGGTAGCACACAAAGTGTTCCTCTGGTAAACGGGAGTTGCATAATCACATAGTCATAGGAACATGTATAAGTCATGAAGAAAGCAATAGCAACATACTAAACAATCAAGTGCTAAGCTAACGGAATGGGTCAAGTCAATCACATATTTCTCCTAATGATGTGATCTCGTTAATCAAATGACAACTCATGTCTATGGTTAGGAAACTTAACCATCTTTGATTAACGAGCTAGTTAAGTAGAGGCATACTAGTGACACTATGTTTGTCTATGTATTCACACATGTATTATGTTTCCAGTTAATACAATTCTAGCATGAATAATAAACATTTATCATGAAATAAGGAAATAAATAATAACTTTATTATTACCTCTAGGGCATATTTCCTTCAATCACCCCAAGAATAGATTCTGTATTTTGATGGTGCCTTTTCCCTGCAAGGTGCAGGGGCTGGCGTGCTTCTTGTCGCCCCCTCCGAGGAGCAGTTGAAGTTCGTCGTCCCGATGCATTTTGCCCGGGAAGAAGCAACCAACAATACAACATAGTATGAAGGGCTCCTTGTCGGGCTCAGAATTGCAGCAGAATTGGGTATTAAGAAGTTGATCATTCGAGGAGATTCACAGTTAGTGGTTAGGCAAGTTAACAAGGATTATCAAAGTCTATTGATGGAGGCATACATCGAGGAAGTGAGAAGATTGGAGGAGCACTTTGACGGATTACAAATAGAGCACATACCCCGTGTGGAAAACAGCATAGCTGATCATCTGTCAAAGTATGCTGCGCAGAAGCTTCCTGTGGAACCAGGGACTTTTGTTCTCCGTCTTACTCAGCCCTCCGTATCCCCAGCAATAATGGCCCAGAAGAGGAGAAAGTTGGACACCGGAAAGCCTCTCTCGGTATAGCCATCCGCTATTGGCAGAGACCCTACCGAAAACAACTCCTCGTAGCCTGCCGGACCACCCCTCCAGCCGGGTCCATGGACCCCGCGTACGAGGCTGGTACTCCCGCAGCAGAGGAGGTGCCGCTAGTCCTTGTTGCCAAGCCACAGGCTACAACTTTGGCAAGGCACATTGTCCGCTTCCTACAAACCGGAGAGCTTCCCGATGATCAAGATGAAGCTGAAAAAGTAGCCTGGAGGGCCAGTATGTATCAGTTTGTCGATGACACTCTGTACAGAAGAAGGCCCACCGGTGTGAAATTGAAGTGCCTCTGTCGGGAAGAAGGAAAGGAGCTACTGGCTGAGATACACGAAGGAATGTGCGGCTCCCACATTGGATCAAGGGCGTTAGTTGGGAAAGCATTTCGGCAAGGATCCTATTGGCCCACGGCCCTCCAAGATGCGGTCGAGCTAGTCACTAAGTGTGAAGCCTGCCAGTTCCATTCCAAGAAAACCCACCTGCATGTCCAAGTGCTTCAGACTCTCCCTCTATCATGGCCATTTTTGGTCTGGGGGCTCGATATCCTCGGCCCCTTCCCCCGAGCAATCGGGGGGTTTGAATTCTTGTTTGTTGCCATCGACAAGTTTACAAAGTGGCCAGAAGTAACTGCTCAGTCAGCTATCAAGTTCTTGAAAGATCTGGTGTGTCGTTTGGGAGTTCTGGCAAGGATAATCACCGACAACGGCACCCAGTTCATGAGCGGCGCGTTCATGCAATATGTTCATACCCTTAGATGCAAGATCTCATTCGCCTCTGTGGAACACCCTCGGAGCAATGGACAAGTTAAGAGGGTGAACGCTAAAGTGCTACGCGGACTCAAGACAAGAACCTTTGATACGCTGCACAAGCACAACAGGCGGTGGATCGTGGAGCTACTGGTAGTTCTCTGGTCCTTTAGAACGACACCAAACCGAGCTACCAGGAAGACTCCCTTCTCCCTGGTATACGGGCATAAGAAGTTATCCCCACGGAACTCATTTACGGGTCGCCTCGAGTACTTGATTACGACGAAATCATACAAGATCAGCACCGGCATGACGATGTTGTGCTACTCAAGGAGAACCGTCTCCGGGCTGCTACGCGTGCTGCACGCTATCAGCAAGCCCCACGTCGCTATCATAGATGACCTTGCCCTTAGGCGCGTTTAGTCCACCAAGGGTACACACAAGTTGTCATCGAAGTGGGAAGGCCCTTACCGGGTAGTACGAGTCACCAGACCTGGGGTAGTCCGGCTGGAGACCGGAGATGGCACTCCATTGCAAAACTCATGAAATATTGAGCATCTCTGCAAGTTCAGTCCGTAAGGTTAGAGGGTCCCGGACAGGGCCCGGCAGCTACCCATTTGTATAGGCCTTGCCTCAGTTGCATGTAACCCTGTCGGATATCGGGTTCTGGCAAAACCCTTAAAGTTCAAACACTGGGGTGTTCACGAAGATCTCCTCCTACCGAATCTCGCTCTCAGCCTCGCCGTGATCTCTAAGCTAGATCGATGAACAACACAAGAGACATAAGATTTATAGAGGTTCGGGCCACCATTGTGGTGTAATACCCTACTGCAGTGTGTGGTGGTGGATTGCCTCTTGCGCTGATGATGAACAATCCATAGGAAGAACAACATCGCGAGGAGAGGTGTTCTTGTGGTGGTGTTCTGCGTGGAAGGATTTGATCTGTCTCTGGATGAGATGCCTTTTCTACTGTGTGGCTAGGTCTATTTATAGAGGCCCTGGTCCTATTCCGAAATATTGAGCGGGAAGGGATCCAACAATGGCCATTTTGAAAGGGGACATCTAGTACAAGCTATCCAGACTAAAGGTGGTCTTCGCCTGCCAAAGGTGCTAGTGATGACGCCGTCTTGGGCTCCATGGTGACCTCCGTCCTACCGTTCTGCTGGCCTTGGTCTTGTTGCACCGATAAGGAAACCTTTGCATGATGCCTTGGTACTCTAAGCTTGCGCTTGCCCCCTTTGCACCAAAGAGGAAACGAGGACACTGCACGGGCAGGCGCCCACGTGGTCTCGATCGTCATGGCTTGTGGCATGGGCACCTCATGAGGTACCCCTAGCCTTGATCTCTCCGCCTCCTCGCGAGCCTGCCTGGGGAGGCCACTCCTGAGGTGGCCTTGTGTTGTCCGCCCCGTGAGGCTTGGCCCCTCGCGAGGGTCTTGAGTGTTGGTTGATGAAGACGGGCGTCTTGGGCCTTTGGTTGAAACCACGCCGCAGCCGCAGCCCGAGCAAGTCAGGGACCCCGTTCCCAGAACGCCGACAGTAGCCCCTGGGCCCAAGGCGCGCTCGGACTTGGCTTAGCAGCAACGCCAAAGGGAAAGTGTGAAGCGCCGCAGGCCCCCACAGCCTGCGGCCTTGGTCGACGCATGGCGATAGATTGGGCGTGGGCGTCTACGCTTCCCCACGCTACCTCGGCAACTGCCCGATTTGACGAGTCCCTACTGCATGCAAAAAAGAGTCATCATTACCTGTGATCGTGGGGGTCGACGGTTGGCCTCCCTTGGGCTATAAATAAGGAGGGGCGAGAGCCCCCGTAGTCCATCTCTTCATGCTCCGCCTTCTTCTTCTTCCTCACTCCATCTCCATCATCAACGCCAATGTCACCGATCCGTAGATTCTCGGCCGAAGAGAAAGGGAAGGCTCCCCGGGAGGGGCCCGACCTGCTCCCGCCGAAGAAACGGCCGGTCCCAGGTCGCTGTGAAGAGGTTGTGAGGCTGGAGATGATGAGGCCTTGGTGCGAGCGGCCACCTCCTGGGTTCCCGCTACCCCTGTACGCCCAGGCCGAGGGCCCTGGAGAAAGGGACGGCGAGCGATGGTGCTCGCACTGCAGGTGCGGTCAATGAGCTGTGGCGGCGCGCGCCGTTACCCCTAGAGTCCATGCCGCGGACTCCTCCCGCGAGCTCGTGCTGCATGCGGCGATGCCTCCAAGCACCTGGATCCGCTTCCCTTCGTTCTTCGCCACCGAGATGCCGCCGAGGGGGCCTCTCGAGCTTTGGCTACAGCACGCCGATTGTGGCGCTCCGACGACTGAAGCGGAGGTTGAAGTTGTCGCCCCGGGCTAGGTCTTCATGACCCGAGGCTGGAGCGATGTCGCCCGGGTCTGCCGAACGGGGGGCACCCTCGTGATTCATTTTGAGTACGATGGCGCCTCCTTGTTGTCCTTCAAGGTCTTCGACGTAAAAGGCTACCGCCTGGAGTGCTGCCCCAGAGGAGGCAGTCAGGATATCGACGTGGCAGGGGCTAGGCCTGCCGCTCGCTTCCCCATCGGGTCCTCCGACAACATCAGTGATGCTTGGGAGTCCAGTGACTCTTCCTAGCTCTTCGTGACCCCGGAGGCGAGCGACGACAGCTACGTGCCCTCGAGCTCACGCCGTGCTCGTAGCAAGGCGACAACATGAGGCCGTCGCCGTGGCTGATCTGGATGGGGTTGGCGCCGGCCTCTCATGGCCCACTATTGATGATAGCGTCGGCCATGGAGGCGCGGGTAGTTAGGGCTCCTTAGGAATCTCCTCTTTTGTTCCCTGCGAGGAATCGAGAAAACACTCCATGGGGGCATGTAAAGGGTCCGCGATGTATTTTGTTGATGCGATCCTTGTTATGAAAATGTGCGAATGCTTGCCCTATCCCGGCTTGGTTCCCCCTTTTTAACCCTGCGACGACTTGGTGCTCTACGCTGACAGGTCCCGGTCCCCAGGCAGGCTTTAGCCGTCGCTGGTATGCCAGGTCGCGATGCCGCGGTCAAGGCCAGGAGGTGAGCGGCCCGAGGTCTAGTAAGAGCCCCTGAGGCGCGATGCTCAGGAGGTCCCCTTTAGCGTGCAAGCAGCCGCCGAAAGGTGAGAAAGGAAGGCAATGTTGCCGTCACAGAGCCGCATCAAGTGAAGATTCTGTGCTGCAACGATTAGCTGTCCCAGGCGTGAAACTTATCTTGGCAATATGGAGTCGTCTCCTTGCATTGCGTCGGACTCGTGCGTCGGCAGCTGTGGCGCAGCTAGGTTAGGCCCTCACGAGCTTTCCCTTCCTTCCCCACACTCTCCTTCGTGCTTGTGTCCTTAGGTCCTGACCCTCAAGCAAGCTCAGCCGCCGCTGGTATGCCAGGTCGCGATGCCGTGGTCAAGGCCAGGGGGTGAGGGCTGGAGAGCGATGAAACTCTGAGTCGTGATGCTCGAGGCCCCCCTTAACAGCATAAGCGGATCGCGTGGGAAAGAGAGAGAGTGCCCGTGGTGCCACCCGCTATAGACCTCAGGAGGTTCCTATAGATTAACACGAGAAAAGCAAGGGTTGCCATTATGATTGCCAGCTGGCCATTGGTTGCTCCGAGAGAGTGGTGAGGGCACTGAGGGCCTGGTGAGGTGACGCATGCGGGGCTGCCGCGGGCCAAAGCTCGATCACTCTGATTTGTCGGCGTTGCAGGGACGGACCCATGCGCAATCACCGTGCCAGCGCGAGCGGCTCCAGTGGTAGATGTCAATCGAACAGGCAATAATCACAGGCAGGTTAAGCATGAAGGGAAAATCAGCTTAGACAAACAAAGAATGGATACATGCCACCGGGTCAGGCCCGAGCGGCTTGGGGATGATGCAGCCCTGAGGAAATAAGCAAAAGGGATACACGCCGGAGGGACGGACCCATGCGGCCTGGGAATGATGCAGCCCTGAGGGCGCTCCCAGCTAAAATGAACTCGGAAGATGTCACCTGGTACCATTGTAGAGGGGGTGTTGGAGTAGCTGAAGATGCGCGGTGAAGAGGCCGGCCCTCACGAGCCTCTAGAGGCTCTAGGGGTCCATGCGGCTCCTTGAGGACTGTCTCCATCTCCGCTAGGATCGCGTGATGCCTGGCCTCCTGAGCCGCCAGGATGCTCTGCAGATGATGCTGGAAGGTGGCAGCCGTGTTCCGCAGGCCGAAAGGCATGCGAACGTAGTTGTGAGGCAGACCCTCGCAGCGCCCCACACGCGAACGCTAGAGGCGCTCCTGAGATGCGGCTCGGTAGAGCCCTGGGACGTCGATGCAGACGTGTAGCCCACCATCCTCGCCTAGATGGGGGGCCACGTAAGGTAAGCGGCGGTCGCCGCGCATGGCTCTTGCTTCCTGAAGCTCCTGAGTGGTTTTAGTGATGAACTCCTGAACGTTGGGCCTTCACCCCCTGAAACCTCCTGAGGGAAACGTGCCTCGAAGCACGCCTCCAAATGGTGCCCGAGCGCCTCCCTTGTGATGTTGGCAAAGTCTGAGGCCTTCCAGAAGAGAGCCCCTGAGCCATGCCTGAGGAGGGCGCCGAGCGCGCCTTCCTACGCGATGGAGGGAGGCGCCCCTTGCACGGGCGCTAATCCTGACGCAGCACTGCCTGAGATGCCAACCTCCCGAGGCCTTGAGCTGAGCGGTGTCTTCTTCTTCTTGGGGACTGCCTCAGGAGGGTTCTCGCCCTTTCTGTCTGGGTCCTCGATTGATGCAGCTTGGAAGGCGTGCTCGAGGGAGCACACCGCATCTCTTTCTTCACAGGGGACCATGATGATTCCGCCACTTCCCGGCATCTTGAGGACGTTGTAGCCATGGTGTGTCACCGACATGAACTTGGCCAGGGATGGATACCCGAGGATGGAATTGTATGGCAAGTGGATGTGGGTGACGTCAAAGTCAATGAGCTCAGTGCGATAGTTGTTGCGCTGGCCTAAGGTGACAGGGAGGTGGACCTGCCCTATCGGGGAGGTGAAGCCATCAGTAACTCCTGCGAAAGGCTTGGTAGGCTGAAGTTGATCATATGGCACTTGAAGGTTGTCGAACATCTTGACGGACAGGGCGTTGAGCCCTGCGCCGCCATCAATGAGGGTCCTGGTGACTTACATGTTGCTTATGACTGGGGAACAAAGCATCGGGAGGACGCCAGCTGTAGCCGCACACTTGAGTTGATCTGCTGAGCTGAAGGTGATGGCACACTTGGACCACCTGAGCGGGCGCGTGGCCTCGAGCTTGGGGAGGACTGCTTTCACCTCGCGAGCAAACTGCTTGAAGATGCACTGAGAGGATGGGGCCTGAGCTCCGCCCAAGATGCAAGCGATAGCACGTGGCTCCTGGAAGCCTCCAGCCCCCTCGTCCTGATGGTGATCGTCATTCCTTCTTGGCGGCGGCGACAGAGGAGGAAGGCCTGCGTTGCCTTGTGAGCGGTCCTTGCGAGGCTGATCCCTCCAGGTGCCCTCGCGAGGCTGGTCCTGCCAGCGACCCTCATGAGGTCGGTCACGCTACTCCTGGCGAGGGCCACGGTCGTCCCATAGTCCTCCGCCATGTCCTCCACCTCGGCCGTAGCCCCGGTCGTTGCGCTCGGGGCGTCGACCGAAGCGTCCTTCTCGAACGGCTCTGAGCTCTTGGCATTTGTTGGTGTTATGGGTGTAGCGGTTGTGGTAGGCGCAGAACGGTCAGCTGCCCTTGGACGACTCGGGCTGGTCCCTGCCGCGCTTCGTGTCTGGTTTTGCTGCAACCACGGCTGCTCCTTTGCGCTTCACGTCCTTGGCCTTGGCCTTCTTTTCTTCTGGGTCAGCAGCTGGACGCTCGAAGAGGGAGATGCGCCCCTCCTCAGCTCTTGCGCACTTGGTCGCCAGGTTGAACAGCTCCAGGGATGTGCACAACTCCTCGTGGATAGCGAGCTCTTCCTTCATCTTGACGTCGCGGACGCCATTAGAGAATGCTGAGATGATGGCCTCGTCCGTCACCTTGGGGATCTTGAGGCGGGCGCTGTTGAAGAGCTGGATGTATTTCTGCAGGGTATCTCCAGGCTACTGCTTGATGCGGCACAGGTCACCCGCAGCTGGGGGCAGTTGCGAGTGCCCTGGAAGTTGGCGATAAAGCGGTTGCGCATCTCGTCCCAGGAGGAGATCGAGCCGGGAGGCGGGTTCAGGAGCCAGGTGCGGGCACCGTCCTTGAGGGCCATGGGAAACCAGTTCGCCATGACCTTCTCTCCTCTGTTGGCCGCCTTGATGCCTAGCTCGTAGAGCTGCAGGAACTCCATGGGGTCGGCTGTACCGTCATAGCAAGGAGGCAGATCCGGCTTGAACTTGCCCAGCCAGGCGACGCTACACAGCTCGGTGGTGAAGGCACGACAATCTGCTGTGGC
Organism: Aegilops longissima; assembly: GCA_021605205.1. Classification (NCBI taxonomy): domain Eukaryota; kingdom Viridiplantae; phylum Streptophyta; class Magnoliopsida; order Poales; family Poaceae; genus Aegilops; species Aegilops longissima. Next base: position 271,867,998 of record CM038676.1, read on the forward strand.
CACCGGAGCCCTTTGCTGACGCGGGGCTTGCTCCTGATGGTACCCGCGCACGCTGCGAGGGCAGCCGCAGGGTCTTAAGCGGCGCGGTGCGGTATCTTGGTCTTGTCGTGCTGGTGCAGGAAGCACGGGAGCGCCTTCTTGAGGCCGAGGGATTTCTTGGCAGCTTCTTTCTTGTCGCGTGGGCGCTGGATGCCTTGGGTCACGTCCAGGGGCCGCGCGCCTTGGAGCCAGGGCACCGTCTTGGGCGGAGGTGGCGGAGGCACTCCCTGAGCCGCGTCGCCCTCGCCCGGCGGGGGTCGAGGCTGCGAGAGGGACGGCGCGGGAGAGACCCCTGTGGCGCTGGCGAGCTCGGTGATGCGAGCGAGCCATTATTCGTAGAGGTCATCGACGGGGCGGTAGTGCAGGAGCTCGCGTGCCAGGAGCAATGCGGCCTGGGCGTCCGTGGGGGCGCGACGAGCGTGAGATGATGATCCAGCTGGGGTCAGCGATGGAGTGGCGGTGCGGCCTTCCCGCCGCACCGAGGGGTGCAGCGAAGATGCTTGCTGCTCGTTCCCCGCCGGGCCAGTGGCGGTGTTGGTGGCAGGCGAAGGAGAACAACGAGGAGGCCCGCCGACGGGTGCCGTCTGGGCACACGGGCGGAGAGAGCAGCCCGGCGCTCGGCGCGGGCTCGGCGAGCGTCTTCCATGGATGCGAATAAGCGACGGGACGCAGATCAGCGGAAGGAAGATTTCCGTGCACCCGTACCTGGCGCGCCAAATGTCGGATATCGGGTTCCGGCAAAACCCTTAAGGTTCGATCACTGGGGTGCACACGAAGATCTCCTCCTACCGAATCTCGCTCTCAGCCTCGCCGCGATCTCTCAGCTAGATCGATGAACAACACAACAGACACAAGATTTATACAGGTTCGGGCCACCATTGTGGTGTAATACCCTACTCCAGTGTGTGGTGGTGGATTGCCTCTTGGGCTGATGATGAATAGTACAAAGGAAGAACAGCCTCGTGAGGAGAGGTTTTCTTGTGGTGGTGTTCTGATTGGAAGGATTTGATCTGTCTCTGGATGAGATGCCTTTTCTACCATGTGGATAGCTCTTTTTATAGAGGCCCTGGTCCTCTTCCCAAATATTGAGTGGGAAGGGATCCAACAACAGCCATTTTGGAAGGGGACAGCTAGTACAAGCTATCCAGACTAAAGGTGGTCTTCGCCTTCCAAAGGTGCTGGTGATGACGCCATCTTGGGCTCCATGGTGACCTCTGTCCTGCCGTTCTGCTGGCCTGTGTCTCGTTGCACCGATAAGGAAACCTTTGTCTGATGCCTCGGTACTCTACGCCTGCGCTTGCCCCCTTTGCACAAAGAGGAAACAAGGACATTGCGCGGGCAGGCGCCCGCCTGGTCTTGATCCTCATGGCTTGCGTCATGGGCACCTCGCGAGGTACCCCTAGCCTTGATCTCTCCGCCTCCTCGCGAGCCTGCCTGGCGAGGCCACTCCTGAGGAGGCCTTGTGTCGTACGCCCCGCAAGTCTTGAGTGTTGAGTGTTGTTTGATGAAGACGGGCCATACTTGGCCACTGGTTGAGCCACGCTGCAGGCTGCAGGCAGGCAAGTCTGGGGACTCCCGTTCCCAGAATGCCGACAAACCCCTTGTACAAAGCTGGGGCGATGACCCTGTGCAAGAGAAAATAAAGAAGTGTTGTAGGAGGGCCCCACCCCTAGATTGCATGCATGCATGAGCATTCCAGATCACTGCATAAGCATTTTTGTGAGCATCTGCATATGGTAAGAATCGGGGGCATATACATGCACGGGTTCCCGGCAAGGTTCATCTTTTTCATTAACATGCTGATACAATTACAAGCATTACAGAACACAAGCATGGACACGAGAGATTATATTATTTGAATTCAAATTAGGCAAGTGCCTACAGATTTAAGATTGAAAAAAGATAAGTGCCCCGTAATCCCCTTTATTGTTCCTCTCCTCCCAGTCACGGTAGGTGAAGGCTAGAAGAACAAGGGGGGAGCGCCGGGGAACGCGTCGATCGAGAGCAAGGTGGAGGCGACCCGTCGACCACCGCCACCAGGGCCAGCAGGGTGCGACAGGGCTAACGGAGCTGCAGCCCGAGAGGAAGCCTGCCGAGGCCCAGCTGGAAGGCTGCTGGAGGAGCACGGGAGCACCATCCCCACCTCTGTGCCCAACTCCCTGGAAAATCATGTTGCCGGGAAGGAGATGCGGATGCAGATGATGGTGTTGCGGCCTGATGAAGATGGTGGGTGGTGATCAGCCGGAGTCAGAGTCATCACCCTCCCGCCCGCTACCATCGTCATCGCCGTCACGGCCCTCCTCGTTGCTGTCGCTTGAGGAGGAGCTTTTGTCATCGGTAGATCTCTCCGCGCAGCACCCTAAGCGAATTCCCGGGCGCTCAAAGACCTTGACGGAGAGCAGGCCGCTCTCCATTAATTTGAACTGGAGAACATGCCCCTCCGACAAGCTATAGGCACGGGCAAAGGTTTTCCAACCACGGCGGAGATACATAACATGAGGAGCGGGGAAGTCGATGACAACCCACATGCCGCCATTCCCACTGCCCCTCATGTGCAGCTTGAAGGCGTGTGGCGGATCGAGCTCCATTACACAGTCGAATGGGGTAGGAAGACGAAGATGGCCTTACAGAGGCTTGTACAATCTGATGAAGAATTCTCGGGGCTGATCTCCAGTATGGCCTTCCGTCGGGGGAGGGCCGCCGGCAGAGGCGCGACCGGAGCGCCACCCTGTCCTCCTCTTCCTCGAGCACCACGACGACCTCGGCCTCGCCCCCTCCCTCCTCCTCTCATGGCAGGCTCAGCCTCCGCTAGCTCCGAAGGAGGAGGGGTGTGTTGTCGAGCAGAAGCCCTCGTCACCGCCATTGGAGCACCAACACGCCCTTGCCCTCTCACCATGACAAGCGGAGGAAGACTATGAAGAAAGAAGAAGAAGGAGGTGCATATGAAAAGGCACCGTCCCTATCCCCTTTTATAGAAGGGCAGGGCGGGGGGCTGGCCTCTCACCCCAAAGGTGGCCGCCCCGCTCGTCCAATACAGCCTCCAGAGACATTGCGAATCAAGACCGACCCGCTGCTCCAACCAACGACGCCTGATTTCCTGCCACGACACTCACAACCGTGCCCTCCATACCCACGACCTACCCTTCCTAAGGCATGAAGGAGATGTGACAGATGGGCTAGAAGCATGGAGGCCAGTGGGATGGTCGTTTCCACCCCGTGGTCATGGGGCACGAGCGCCATGTAGGCCATGATCCGAGCCCTTTTCTTAACGTCGCGCATGACACACAGGGAAACATGAAACTGGTCAAAATCAAGACTAATGAAGAAGCAAAGAAGATCTCAAGAGACCAGCCTCTTCAACAGCGTTGCCTATGCACTTATTAGGGCCTATCCCGACGACACTCGGCAGCGCGTTCAGGGCAGGCCCAGGGGCTTTTGTCGTTGCAACAGACCTGGGGCCTATTGCCCTGACTGTGCACATGCACAAGATCAGGATTGAAGCATCAGAACAAGATGAACAAGGGGCCAGGAGATTCAAATCATCAACAAGCAGTTCAGAAGGATCCAAGGTCAAGACTGAGGAGCCAGATATTATCGAAAGAAAAGCCTCCCTTGCCGGGCAGGCGAGCCCGGCAAGGGGCGAGGCCACCCCCAGAAGGAGATGACCAAGGCGTCCCGGCAAGGCCTGCCGGGACTCGCGGAGACCAGACTACCTCACCGACTACTCCACCACAACCCACGTCGTCGATCAGTGTTGTGTCAACCCGCAGAGTGATTAAGTGGCAACCATTCTGTAACGCCCCGAGACGACGCCCTAGTTTCCCTCCATTTGTTTTCGTTGTTGTCGTGTGTTTATTTATGTTTGTTGCATTGTCATAATTGTTTTGTGTAGTTCATTCCGATATGTTTATGCCATGATCATGATGAGTGCCTTTGTCATATTTTTCTTCTTGCATCATGTTCATCATTTGTTATATTGCAGTGTGCCATCCATGTTGTTGCCATAGTCATCTTGCTTGCTGTATGATATTTGATATGCCTTGTGTCATTTTTATTGCATTCTATCATGATCATCATGTGGGTTGCATTCTTCATGTTGATGTAATGATATCCACCTTGCAAAAGCATTTCAATATGCGGTTCTATCCTTGGTGGGAGCTTCGAGTCTCTTTAGGATAGTATCGCATATTGGGCGTGACAAGTTGGTAACAGAGCCTCGACCGACCATAGGAGCCCCCTTGATTGATCGTGTAGTTTGGCCGTTGTCAAGTCTAGAAGAAAACTGTTTTCGGAGTCTAGTTATATCGGAGAGTAGGAATTCTTTTTACTCTTCAGCCTCTTCGTCGCTCTGGTGAGGAATCTTGACGTAGGTGTTTTGAATTACTCCTCTTCCCTTTCAAACTTTCTTTAGGATCACGCAGTTGGTTTTCCGATCGTTGGTTCTCAGCTCTTTTCATCCGGTGCATTTCTCGTCAAGTTGAATCGAGCCTCTTCATCTTTTCCCACCTACCCACCCTTTTTCCATCTCGGAGACGGAGTCCGTAATCGAGTATCCATCCTACTCGTGCGAAGTCTTTGCTTTATTTCCTCAATTATTTCAACCGGTGTTTTCTCTTCAAGTTATTCATAGATTTTCCCCTTCCAAGTTGCCTTTGTTTTCCCGCTCTCCCACCCTCTTCTTCTCGGAGTCTGAGTCTGTTTCGAGCATCAATTCCATTCGTGTGGAGTCTCTTCAGTCTTCCCTCAATCATTTCAACCGGTGAATTCTCGTCTCGGTGGACATTCTTCATCTCTTTATCTTCTCCGGTGGATTCAATTCCATTTTTCAGTAGTGATTATATTCTTTCCCTCGGCTTAAGTGTTTTCCTTGCTCGTTCGCCTCTCGCCAGTTTATCCTTTCTGGAGTGTTCAAGACATCTCTGGAGATTCGTTTGTGTTCCAATTAATTCGAGGTTGTCACCTCATTCAAATATTTCAATTGTTCCGGTGCATCATCTATCTTTTCAACAATCCTTTTCAACGGTGTTATCTCTCCAGTGGGCCCTAACCCACAGGTCTTTTCCCAGGATCTTACCTGACTCTTCTAATTCCCCCGGAGTTATTCTCAATTCTTTCCAAGTGTGACGTAAGAATGGATCCCATCAGTCAGATGCTTTTCCAAGATCGATTTCAAATCATTTTCATTGTTGCCTCAACCTCTTCGCTTTTCATTCTCTCGGAGTATCTCAGTAATTTTGGTGTTGTTTCTCGTCGTCATTTGAAGCCCGAAGAAGAGTTTTTCCTCTAAATCTTGTCCGGTCTCTTGAAGATTCGTGGTTCTAGCTTCATATTATCCTCTCGAATTGTTCCATTCGTCAGATATTCTTTTCTTAACCAGCCGGAGTATGTCAGGAGTTGTTTTTCCTTTTCTTTTCACCGGAGGCCATCGTTCCAGAAGAATTCTTCATCCTCACATTTCAGCTACCATTATTCAATTATCCCGGTGCTTCATTCAAGTGCTCTTCATTCAGTTCGAATTCTTCCCGTTGCCTTGTATCTAAATCCCCTCAAGCATATTTGTTCTTCTAATTCTTCCCGGCGATTCATTCCCTTTCAGCAGTCATTTTCGAATTCTTACGGTGGTTCGTTCAAGATTCTTTTCCTTGATCATCATATTAATTCATTCGTTCTTTTCAATCCAACCGCTGGTTCATGAAGACCTTCTCAAGTTTGCGATACGTCACTTCTCAATCCTTTTTTTAAGAAGAATAAGTAGTATGAAAAATCCATTGCTTGTCATCAATTTAAGTTGATGAAGGATAAGCATACAATAAATCTTATTCTTATTTCATCCATGTGAGTAATCCCTTCCTTCGGAGTTTGTTCGTGAGGAGGAAATTCTGGTTCCAAGTGTTTTCATCTTTTCTTTTCCGGAGTTCAAATTTCCTCGGCCATCTCGTCGGAACCTCCATCTAAATCATCACAAGGCTCATCTTATTCTATCTCATCATCCTTTTGTCATCGGAGTTCTTCATGGTGGCTTGTCATGATTTAATTCATTCCTCAAGTGTTCACAAGAGTCTTATCAAAGGAATTCAAGTATCTTTTCTTCTCGCGTCTCGAAGTGCAAATAATTCTTCCTTTTCTTCTGAAGTGGAGTTTTGCATTTCTTTGTTCTTCTCAGCTTTTCAGACTTTTGGTTGTGGTATAATTTCACCTCAAGTTGTGAGTTGTTTTTGATAAGTCCACAATAAGCTTATTCTTTCGTTGTTGATTTTCTCCACAACTCCATTCAATCCTTCCTTCTAAGTTATTTTCATGCAATTATTTCAATTCTTCCGGAGGCATTGCATTGTTCATCAAGTCAAGTGTCATCCCATCTTGTGAAGTTCTTGTTCTAGTCCTTCCATTTTCAGTCGAACTGTTGCCGAAATTCTTTTATTCATTTCTTTTCTATCTTGTTCTAATCGGAGTGGTTTCAGAGTTTGTCTTCTTCTTGAGCTTTTCATTCTCTTCATATTCGCTGTTCATCTTTTCTACCCGAGTGCTCTCGACTTTGTTCATCTTTTCTCTTGAGTTCTTGTTTCACCTCATCCCTCTTCCTCTTTCTCTCCTGTCTCGGTCCTAAGATCTCGTGACGAGATCTCTTGTTAGTGGAGGAGTGTTGTAACGCCCCAAGACCGATGCTCTAGTTGCCCTCCATTTGTTTTCATTGTTGTCGTGTGTTTATTTATGTTTGTTGCATTGTCATAATTGTTTTGCATAGTTCATTCCGATATGTTTATGCCATGATCATGATGAGTGCCTTTGTCATATTTTTCTTCTTGCATCATGTTCATCATTTGTTATATTGAAGTGTGCCATCCATGTTGTTGCCACAGTCATCTTGCTTGCTGTATGATATTTGATATGCCTTGCGTCATTTTTATTGCATTCTATCGTGATCATCATGTGGGTTGCATTCTTCATGTTGATGTAAAGATATCCACCTTGCAAAAGCGTTTCAATATGCGATTCTATCCTTGGTGGGACCTTCGAGTCTTTTAGGATAGTATCGCATATTGGGCGTGAAACATTCGCCACATGGCGGCCACTTCCTACCAAGGAAGCCCACAGATGACACCCGTCCAATGACGTGTAAAGCGAGCAGGCGTGGAGCTGGCAAGATAGCCCGGCAAGCCCTGCTGGGCAACCAACAACGTGACTCTAAGCGGCGCATTAAATGCGCACTGTCAGCCTTGCCGAGTTAGGTATGATGGCACTATTTGCTATCATATCAGTGTCTAATGACTAATTTGCCACTATGGTGATGCCTTAATCTATAAAAGGAGGCCCATGGCAACGGTTCGTGGGGTTGGAAGGTTAGACCACTCGCACCCCCGTAGACGTGTAGTCGCTGCCGCCCTGAGGCAACCCCTGCCGGGCAAGTGTACTACGCGCCACCACCACCTTTCCACCATCAATCCACCAAAGCAGGAGTAGGGTTTTACACCTCACCGCGGCCCGAACCTCGGTAAAACTGCCCATGTGATCTCTTCCGTGCTGCCCCACATTGGTCTACTCTTTGTGTAACACGATTCCCGCCTGCCAAACCAGCAAGGGGCCGTCCTGGTACCATAGGTGGTCGTGGTTTCCCGCGACAACCCTCTGCCCCAATCCACGGTGCCTGGCTTTCTGCCATGGCACCCATTCCCGTACCCTCCACATTTGCCACCAACACTGCGCATGGAGCGGGAGGAGTAGTGGGATGGCAGTTACCACCCCGTGAACGTGGGTCGTGGGAACTCCGCAAGGCACGACCCATTATCTGCCCCCACTACAGTTGGTGTTACGCGACGCACGGAAGAACCGGAAACTGACCTGGACTCAGGTTAGTGAAGAAGCAAGGAAGATCTCAAGGGGCAGGCCACCACTATGCATTGGCATGTGCACTGGTTAGGGACTACCCCGACAACCGGCAGCGCATTCGGGCCAGGCCCGGGGGCTTCTATCGGTGCAACAAACCCTGGGTCAGTTGCCCAGACTGTGCACAGGCCTGAGAACAAGATTGCAGCGCCAAGACCAGATCAGGCACGAAGGGATCAACTCTTTGAAGAATCAGAGAGCTAGTCGAGAAGACCAAGTTAAGCCAAAGAGACATGATGTCACTAAGGGAAAAAAACCTCCCTTGTCGGGCACGCGAGCCTGGTGGCGTTGGGATTTCCCCAAAAGCCAGCCTCCAGATCGTCCCGGCAGGCCTGCCGAGGCTTGCGGAGGCAAAACTCCACCGCACCACCTCACAGCAAAGCAAGTCATAGATCGGTGCGGTGTGAAGCCAATAAGTGACTAAGTGGCTGCTTCCTGCCCCATGGCATCCACTTCCTACAAAAAACACCTCCATATGACACCCGACCTGAGACGTGTCAAGAAAGCAGGCGCGAAGCTGGCAAAACAACCCTGCAAGGGTTGCCGGGCACGCTGTCATGTCACACTAAGAAGCACATTTAATGCGCTTTGTCTGCCAGCAGAGTTAGGTATGATAGCACTGTTTGCTATCTAATCAGTATGTAAAGACTGATTTTCTACTATGGTGGCTCCTTCATCTATAAAAGGAGGCCCATGGCAACCGTAGAAAGGATTCGGGCCCTCACACATACATACGCGTGTAGCCACTCTCGCCCCAAGGCAACCCTGCCGGGCAAGAGCGCCGTGTTCTCCACCATTATCCACCATCAATCCACCAAAGCAAGAGTAGGGTTTTACGCCTCGCGGTGGCCCGAACCTGGGTAAAACTACTCGTGTGATCTCTGTCATGATGTGTTATGCTTCTCCACTCTATGTGCAACATGCCCATTCTCCCGCCAAACCAAAAGGGGCTCTTGGCCCCATAGGTGGCCGTGGATTCCCACGACACCCACGTGAAGGTGTAGGGCCGCGGAGCTAGCCTGATCCGTGCTCTGTAGGCCTCAGGAAGTTGCCTTGCGAGGATTTTGACGAAGCTTGCTAATGTGCGCCGTGCGAGGAGGGGGCCTCGCGAGGGCCTTGCTCGTGAAGTTCAAAGCTGGGCCACGCGAGGGGCCCAGGTAGTGCACTGCGCAGTGGGCCGCAGGCAGACATTCTTGGGTTGCACCAGTCCCACGGGCCCGACAGCAGCCCTAGGCCCGCGGCATGCATGATTCTACCGAAGGGAAGGGGTGATGCGGCATGGGCCAATTGGCCTGCGGGCCAGACCCAACATGTGGCGCACGATACAGCACAGACGCCCCCACTTCCTCCGTGATGCCTCGGTAACCGCCCGGGCTGACATAAAGCCTGGACACGCCGCACGACACCATCATTGCTCTTTTATGTGCCCGTCCTCCCTCACCTTCCTTCCCATGCAAGGCTGCCTTTGATCTGTCGGGCCTTGACCGCCCCTGGTTTGTGTGTCGCCCTAGCACCCCCAGGCTAGGGAAACAAGGCTTCAGGGATGACGGTCAGCCGAGCTGGTGTTCAACCTCGAGGGCCTCAACAGTTCCTCCTGATGACCGCGGACGACTCCAATGAGTGGGGAACGACTAGGATCCGGCCTACTTTGTGATCTCTTGCCGAACTGGATGGCACCACCATCGCCATCCACCTTCCTGCCCTCTTCTCTGGCTTACTCTCCCCATCTCGTATTTCTTCAAGCCATTCTCTCACATTACGAGGTTCATGTGTTGCACCTCGTGCTGACATCGGTCCTCCTCCTCTCGGCGTTTTCTTTCCTATGCGAGGATTTCGTAGGTATAGCCCGCTCGGTGGTGCTGCTCCGTCATTTTCCTCCCTTCGGCTAAACGCACCCAACCAGTGCTCTAGGTGTGTGTCGCTCCATGCCATGGGCATGACGGCGGGCGAAGGCATCGATATGGAGATCAATTATGAAGCGGAGGTCTTCACGCAACAATGGGTGTTCGTGGACGTGGTCCACTTCAATCCCCCTACTGCTGACTCCGACTTCCTCAGCCTTGCCGAGCTCAGGGTGGGGGCACGAGAGGCTTGACTACCTGAAGATGTCGCTCGCGAGGAAAAGGCTGGCCGACCTGAGGCGGCGGGAGTAACAGCGACCATGGTCGTGAGGGAGTTTCTGCGTCACTCCCGCCCAATGTGGGCCTTCACTAGCCCGAAGGATGCAATGCGGTTTCATGTGGGCCGCCTGCTAGCAGACATGTTGAACGTTGTGCTCCAAGTCCTGACAGGCAAGGAGGCAACTGACCTTTCGGGGAAGGGGCTCCCCATATACATTGATACAAGCAAGGAGGCCTTTGTTAGGGGGTTGCCCCGCTTCGATCAATGGGGGCTGCTCCCAGAGGGCCATGAGGGGCCCAGGGACCACCCCTTCCTGGCAACCCCAGAGGCAGAGGGCCCCGGGGGAGCGGAGCCCCGACCAAAAGAAGCAGAAGGACGTCACGACCTTCCCCAACAAGCCAGCCGCCAACTCCCCCCGCACCCCTGGGCGCCGGCGGTACTGCTCCACCCAAGGGTGGGCCACTTCACCAGGTGTGAGGAGAAGCGCGAGGAGTCCCAGGACGACAGTTACCCAGTCGCATGCCCCCGAGGGAGGTATCTAGGGCGAGCCACAGGTCCCCCCCCATGCAGGAGGCGGGGGCCGATGCTGAGGCTGCACGACTACTTCCCAGGGCCAACCGCAGGGGAATGACCCGGCCGGGGAGCAGCGCTGGCGCACTACCAAGGGCCCTCAAGAAGAGGAAGTGGGTTGCCAGGGATGAGTAAGCACAGTGCCTTCACCTTACTTGCTCCGGCCCCGCTAGGATGTCTGATCCTTTTGTCTGTGCAGGTCCTCCTCGAGCAAAAAGATAAAGGAGCCCCCGAGCCCGGTAGATGCCATCTTGTCACTCACCGGGGCCAGGGAATACGGGAAGAGCGCACTGAACTGAGGCATCGAAACCATGCCCGGTGTCAGCGTGGAAGCAGGATCACCTATGGGGCATGGGTGCCCCTTTGTGGTTTGGCAAGGGGACGACCCTGTTGCACAAAGAGCAGATGTAGCAGGGGACAACACGTCAACATACAACTCTCTTTTACCTAGGTTCGGGCTGCTTTGCAATGTGAAACCCTACTCCTGCTATGGTGGATTGATCTAGAGGAACACAAAGGCTCGGCGTTCTCTAGCCTGGCAAGTTTGCCTCAGGAAGATCAACGTGAGCGCACAAGTGTTGGGGGACCGAAAGTGTTCGAATCCCTTGCTAGGTTGCCTTGGGCGTCCTTTTATAGCTTAAGGGGTGACCACAGTGGCAAAATAGTCATTTTATAGTGATTAGATGGCTAACAGTGCTATCATACCTAACTCTAGAAGTTAGGACAAAATGCATTAAATGCACTGCTTGGTGTCATGCCGAGATTGAAACCCGTCAAGTCTGTCGCGCCGCTTATCTCCCTCTTGATATTAGCTTGACATGCCTCCTGGACGGGTGTCAATAAATCTAATCACTTCTCTCTCGTGCCGCCATTCGCTTGACAGGATGCACCTGGTAGCTTAGTGCCTTGACACCGCAACGATTAGTGACTTGGGTACGGTGAGGTGGAGCGGTGGCGCCTCGGTGGAGTTTTTCCGCCAATGGAGCTTGGCGGGGCTTGTTCTCGGCGGCCTCGGCAAGCCTGCCGGACCAATCTTGACTCGGTCTTGGGTATGGCCTTGTCTTGGCCGGGCTCTCCTGCCCGACAAAGGAGGCTTCCCCAAGGCGTCCTACTGCTAGCTTTGGTCTTCTTAATGCTCTCCTTGATCTCACGAAGAGCGCCTTCTCTAGCTTTACTCTGTGTATGTATTAGTGTTGTATGTCTGATTGTCATCACGTATGTGCATGAGTTCGGTCATTAAATGCGAATGTTTGTTGCACCGACACGAGCCCCCGGTCCTGGCCCACACGTGTTGCCGAGCATCATTGGGTAGGCCCCTAACAATGCATAAGCTGTCACCTTGACCTTGCCGCGGTGGAATCCATGTTTCTAAGATCTTTTTTGCTTCTTCATTAACCTGGGGCTGAATAAATTCATGGGTTCTCCACGACTCGTGCGATGCCGAACAGTGTGGGAGTACCCACGCGGTGGGCCGGAGGATGCCCACGTTCACGGTGGTAAATTGAAGTACCCGCGCATGATCCGGAGAATAAATGCCATTTTACTTTGGCCCACTACACCTGCGTTTCTGCCACGCGGGCAGCATGCACTATGCAGGGTTGGTGGTGGATGCGCAGGGCACAGGGACGTGTGCCATGGCAGTAAGTGTGGCGCCTTGGATTGGTGCAAAGGGGCGGTTGGCGAATCTGGACGCCGTCAGTGGCGCAGATAAGCCGGATTGGAGGAGTGGGGAGGCTGTTCCGGGGTAGTGGAGAGCCAGCCCCGTGCCAAGCTCCGCTATAAAAGGGAGCGAGAGGGGGTGGAGACGGTCAACCACGCACCTTCTCCTCCTTCTTCTTGGGTTCCTCTTCCACAATGGTGAGGGGGAGAGGGCGCGCTCGAGCTCAAGCAGCGGCAACGAGGGATTCTTCTCGACCACCATATTCCTGCCATGACTGGGGATGCAGGGGCATGATCCAATGCACAAGGCAAAGCAGCAGGACACGGTCGCGTTGGCATGGCGCTCAGGGCTGAGGGGGACGCGGTGGTGCTCGAACACGCTCCCCCCAACTGCTTTGACTCTAATGGACGGCCATGTCGGAGACACGGTGCTGGAATTCATCGTCGGGCTGTACGAGCCTCCACGCAGTCGTCTTCGGCTTCCCTGCCCCTTCACAAGGGTGATGGAGGTTGAACAGCTGCACGGGTTGAGGCTGCACATGAGGGGTTGCTGCAACGACACCATGCGGCTAGATGTTGAGTTCCTTGCACCTCATGTCATGCTTTTCGGGTGTGGCTGGAAAACTTTTGCACATGCCCACAGCTTCACGGAGGGGCACATTCTCCACTTTAAGTTAATGGAGGCTGATCTTCTCTCCATCATGGCCTTCAGGCACTCGGGTGCTCGCTTAGCATGCTGCGCGGAGAGCTCGACTGACGACGAAAGCTCCACCTCGAGCAACAGTGACGAGGAGGAAACTGACGGCGAAGACGACGATGCCAAGCCCCTGGTCGTCAAGCGTGAAGACGATTACTCAGACTCCAGCTGAGCGTCGGACGCACCTCACCGTCAGCTAGGCACCGGCAGCACCATCATTTGCAGCTAGACCCCAGCAGAGCGATATGCCGAGGGCGCTTGGCTCGTTCGACTCCGCTTCCACTAGCTAGATCCCAGCAGGCTTCCTTGTGGACTCTGGCTTCGTCTTCCCTATGGGTGTCCTTCTTGCCGCGTTCCTCTAGTCCTGGCAGGGGCGACCAGGGCATCGCCTAGTCACTCTCCCCGTCCCCAGCCTCTTCTTCCTTGCCGGGGAGAGGCCCTCCCTGTTTTGTCAGGCTGCGTCTCGCGGGCCCTGACAGGGTTAGGCTGGGCTTCTGCCCAGGCGCTTCTTTTGCCCTATTTCCTTCTGGATGCAACTCCTAGGAGGAGAGGGACAAGAAAGGCATTACGGGGCACCTATCCTTTTTCAACTTAAAATATGTAGGCACTAGCCAAATTTTAGTTCAAATTATGTAATCATCTATCCATGTATGTACCCTGTATGATATGTACTTGTTTATCCATGTATTAATGGAAAAGAGTGCATGCCAGGTATTTGCGCATGTATTACATCCATGCTGAGGAATAATTCCTTAATACTTTCAAGTATACAAAATTTTCCGGCAGGGCATCTTGTCGGGCATTTCCATAGCTGCTACTAAACCTTGTATGATGGGCTAGGAGTCGTGGATACAAGCCAGCCGCCACTCTCTCCATCCGGATCCCTCCCGATCCACCACCTCCCCTCGATTTCAGCCCGTAGCCTCCCAATTCGTCCTCCCACCTACAGCAACAACAGAGAGCCCCACGCTCTAGCGCTCAATCTCCTCGGCGAGCTCCTGCCTCGTTCCCCTCTGGCCTCACCCGTCCTTGGCAGCAAGCCACAAGACGACCGGAGCTCCCTCCACCGACGAGCATCACCGGCGGATGAGCCCTCGCTTGCTGGTTCTCTCTCCCTACACCCCCCTTTTCCCTATCTGATTCTCCCCTCACCTCGTCTTTCTCTTTGCTCTCTTCACGGGAGCACACCAGCACCATGGAAGACTCGGATGGACCCGGCCTCCTTCACCTCGCATGGAGCAAGCCCGGTGGCAGGCACCCGACACGCCCTCTCCATCGTCCTTCCCCTCCTTCCTGTCTCGCTAACCTCCCCTGTCCGAGCCACAGCGAGCCTACGTCCAGCCTCCCTCCTCGCCGGCCAAGTCCATCGCCGGAGCATGCCGCCGCTAGCGCCCTCATCCACCAGGCCAGGAGCCCGAGCTCCTTCTCGGGCGTCCGTCCCCTGCCTCGACCGGGCCCTTCGTCCCAAGACATCGTCGTCGTGCTTCTCGCGCCGCTTGATTCTGGAGGAGCCGCCGCTGGATCCCTTCCTCCTCGACTCCAGCGAGCCCCGCCGGAGTTCTTCCGATGGCAGCACCCGCATGTCATGTCGCCGTGCCTGCTTCCTCTTTTCCTGTTACCTTTTCTCCTGTCTCTCCTTTCTGAACTCTCTCGCTCCTCTGTCTCTCATTGTTCGTCAGGATCCCCATGGCGTCGCTATGGGTGGATGCAGCCCGAGCTCATCCTCCCATAAGCAAAACATCTCGCGCGTCTCCGGCGACTAAGCGCCATCTCCGCCTGTTTTCCGTCCCAGCGCTGCCTGCAGCCTGCGCTAAAGCCGCCGTCATGGCTCTGCTTCTTGTCGGCGGAGAGCCGTTCGCCCGCGTTGACATGCCACTCCTGTGCTGGGCCATGATCCTCCCGCGGCCCGGCTCCCATCTCCACCAACCTGGGCTTGGCCCATGGTGAGGCCACCCCCCAGCGCCCCTATTTTTTTTCATTCTGTTAGACCTCTGCCTAGATTCGGCCCATATAGTGTTTTTTCCCTCTCTGGGGTTTTAGTTATTATCCAGTGAATTAGCAGTTTTACAGAAAAGTCCCTCATGTTCATGCATTGATAACTCTTGAACCGTGCATCGGATTGAAATGATTTAAACATGTAAAATGCTTAGAATTTTGTGTAGTTTCATAATATGCTGCTTTTATCCATGTTTAAAATGTTTAAAATGTTGTTTATTTAAATTTGCTTAATGCCATGTTAAAATGATTTATTTCCTACCTAAATAACCATAGCTCCGAATTTAATAAACTTTATATGTAAATGGGGTGGAAAAATGCCTAGTTTAACATGGTGCACTTTATTTTCCTGTTTAACAATAATAAAATATGTTTTAGGGCAGAACAGTACCGAATTTATAAATTGCACATGAGAATTTTCCGGAATTGTTGTTTGTTGTTCCGGCCTCATTTAAACTTGCCTAAATAGTTAGTTTCCATATGCTTCACCCCTTGCCATGTTTAACAACATTTAATATTGATGAGTAGCATAACCGAGAGAGAACTAAATAATTGATGTGGTGTTTTGTCAATATGCAACTCATTGCATATTGAGCTCCACTTAACTTGTAGTATTGTTTGTTGCACTTTGCCATGCCTCATTAAACCGGACATGCATCATACTTGTTGTGCATCATGCTATGTTTATGCTTGTGCATTTACCATGTTGTCTGTTTCTTTCCAGAGTTGCTTCTTAGTTCCGGTAATGTTGTGATTGTGAGGATTCGTTCGACTACTCCCGTTCGTCTTGTTCATGGACTCATTCTTCTTCCTTGTGGGATATCAGGCAAGATGACCGCTACCCTGGATCTCACTACTATCATTTCTATGCTAGTTGCTTCGTTCTATCGCTTTGCTGCGCTTCCTATCACTTGTTCTTCAAGCCTCCCCAAATTACCATGAACCTCTAACCTTTGACAGCCTTCCTAGCAAACCGTTGTTTGGCTATGTTACCGCTTTGCTCAACCCCTCTTATAGCGTTGTTAGTTGCAGGTGAAGTTGAAGATTGCTCCATGGTGGACAGGGTTATGTTGGGATATCACAATATCTCTTACTTAATTAATGCATCTATATACTTGGTAAAGGGTGGAAGGCTCGGCCTGGTGTTTTGTTCCACTCTTGCCACCCTAGTTTCCGTCATACCGGTGTTATGTTCCCGGATTTTGCGTTCCTTACGCGGTTGGGTGATTTATGGGACCCCCTTGACAGTTCGCTTTGAATAAAACTCCTCCAGCAAGGCCCAACCTTGGTTTTACCATTTGCCTCACCACCACCTATACCCTTCCCTTGGGTCGGCCAACCCGAGGGTCATATTTATTTTAGCCCCCCCAGGCCAGTGCTTGTCTAAGTGCTGGTCCAAAGCTGAAACTACTGCAGGGGCCCCTCGGGAAACTTCGAGTCTGGTTTTACTCGTAGCTAGTCTCATCCGGTGTTGCCCTGAGAACGAGATATGTGCAGCTCCTATCGGGATTTGTCAGCACATCGGGCGGTCTTGCTGGTCTTGTTTTACCATTGTCGAAATGTCTTGTAAACCGGGATTCCGAGACTGATCGGGTCTTCCTGGGAGAAGGTATATCCTTCGTTGATCGCGAGAGCTTATCATGGGCTAAGTTGGGACACCCCTGCAGGGTTTAAACTTTTGAAAGCCGTGCCCGCGGTTATGTGGCAGATGGAAATTTGTTAATGTCCGGTTGTAGATAACTTGACACCAGATCCGAAATTAAACGCATCAACCGAGTGTGTAGCCGTCATGGTTTCTTTTCGGCGGAGTCCGGGAAGTGAACACGGTTTTTGTGGTATGATTAGCGTTAGTAGGAGTTCAGGATCACCTCTTGATCATTACTAGTTGACGACCGTTCCGTTTGCTCTCTTCTCGCTCTTATTTGTGTATGTTAGCCACCATATATGCTTAGTCCCTGCTGCAACCTCAGCACTTTACCCCTTCCTTACCCATTATGCTTTGCTAGTCTTGATACCCATGGTAATGGGATTGCTGAGTCCTTGTGGCTCACAGATTACTACAACAACAGTTGCAGGTACTGGTTTATGTGATGATCATGACGCGAGAGCGATGTTTGCTTGTTTTGGAGTTCTTCTTACGCTTCTTCTTCAATCGGGGATAGGTTCGGTCGGCAGCCCTGGCTAGCGAGGTGGATGTCGTTTGAGTTTACTGTTGTGTTTCATCCGTAGTCGGATGGTGCTCTTTTGTAAGATGATGTTGTATTCGTGTGGCATTGTATGCCTTATGTATGTATCCCCATCTATTATGTAATGTTGATGTAATGATATCCACCTTGCAAAAGCGTTTCTATATGCGGGTCTATCCTTGGTGGGACCTTCGAGTTCCTT
Organism: Aegilops longissima; assembly: GCA_021605205.1. Taxonomy (NCBI): domain Eukaryota; kingdom Viridiplantae; phylum Streptophyta; class Magnoliopsida; order Poales; family Poaceae; genus Aegilops; species Aegilops longissima. The sequence goes on from CM038676.1 coordinate 271,885,351, forward strand.
TTGGATAGGGTCGCATATTGGGTGTGACAAGTTGGTATCAAAGCCTCGACCGACCATAGGAGCCCTCTTGATTGTTGGCCGTTGTTGAGTCTAGAAGAAAACTATTTTGAGTCTTAGGATTATATATATCGGAGAGTAGGATTCTTTTTACTCCTCAACCCCTTTCGTCGCTCTGGTGAGGTCTCCTGACGTAGATGTTTTGACTTTCCTCTCCTCAAATTTCACTAATTTTTTTAGGATCACACGGGTATCTTGGGATCGTTCCGATATTATTATGACAAGAACATTGTTCTTGGTGCCTCCTGACATTTAGGGGTTGTGGCAGTGTCCCGGGGAGTTGAGCTCCGAGGTGTTGTCGTCATAATTTTATCGTTGCAGTTCTGGAATACCTGAGTTTTGCAAACATCGAAAATCTCTTTTATGCAGTTGTTGGTGACATAACCTCGACGCCACCCAGTACTGGGGAGTTCGGGAGTATTGCCATAGCTTCATTATAACGGATGCTTTTGAAGGTTGAGGTACCACGATTTCGAAAGTTTCTTGGTTATGTGTTGACGGATGGATACAACTGGATGTAGGGATTGTTAGTTTGGGTGAGATATATTGCTTCCCTGTATCCCCAACACCAGATTGCATAACCAGAAAATTTCGGGAGTTTTATAGGCGGGAATTCAAGTAGCTCCTAGAATATCTTTCCGACAGATGCATGATATGGGATTGGGTAAATCTCTATCATATGTATTTGTTCCGGCTTATTCTGCAAGCCAAATCCTTTGTTTTGTTTTATTTGTGGTATTCGAGTTGCTTCGAAGTCAAATGTTGAATCCATACCTTTCCTAAACGGTGTTCTCATATTTCTATGGGAGTACTAATCCTTTTGATCATCGAGATTGTCATGTCAAATCTTTTCCAACCGGTGCGCTTCTCTTCGAGATGATCCCATCATTCTCCCCATCTGCAAGATCAATTCTAAGTTTTCTCAATGGTGTTTGTTTCGTTCATCCCAAGTTGTCTTTCTTTTCCCCACCCTCCCACCCTTTTCTTCAAGGACTCATTTATTTTAATCAAGTATCCATTTATTCATGTGAATTCACTTCACTCTTTTCAATCAATGTTCTTATCCGGTGATTTCCCATGAAGATGCTCACGAGCTTCAAGTTCATCATTCTTCATTCTCGTATTCTTTTCCGGTGGATTTAACTCAAGCTTTCGGTGTTGATCATATCCCTTTCCTCGTTTCAAATGCTTCCCCATGCCGGCACACCTCTCAATCGCTCACTTCTCGCTATTCATTTTTCCTGAAGTGCTCAAGATATCTCTGAAGGCTCGTCTTTTCATCCAAGATCCATTCAAGCTATTTCGAGGTTGTTATCTCATTCAAGACATTTAATTCAACCGGTGCAACCTCTCTTTAAAATTGTTCAACGGTGTTTTCTTTTGAGTGGGCCCTAACCCACAGGTCTTTTCCCAGGATCTTACCTGACTCTTCGAATTATCAGGAGCGATTCTCAAATTCATTTCCAAGTTTGACGTAAGAATGAATTTTCATCAGTCACATGCCTTCTCCAAGGTCGTTTTCAAATTCTTTTCATCTTTGGCTCAACCTTTCCTCTTTTAATTCTCCCGGAGTATCTCAACAATTCATGGTGGTTCTCATCATCATTATCAACATTTGAAGACCGAAGAAGGATTTCTCTTAAATCTTGGTCCATTCTCTTGAATATTCATGGTTCTAGCTTCATCCTATCCTCATAACTGTTTTGATTGTGACAATTCTTTTCTTACCATCCGGAGCATTTCATGAGTTGTTTCCATTTCTTTCCTCCGATGGCCATCATGTCATAATTCTTCATTCTCAGCGTGTAGCTATCATTCTCCAAATCTTACCGGTGAATCATTCAAATATCCTCTAATCAGTTCATGTTCTCCTCGTTCTCATTTATCTAAATCCCTTCAAGTATCTTCATTCGTTTTCAAATTATTTCTGGTGAATTGTGCCCTTGCTACTCTCTTTTCCAATTTTTACAGTGGTTCGTTGAAGATTTCACTTCCTTTGTTATCATATCAATTCATTCGTTGTTTCCAAATTCCACCGGTGGTTCCATCAATACATTCTTCATGTTTGGTTATGTCTATCCTTAATCCCTCAAGAAGAATAAGTAGTATGCCAAATCTGTTGCTTGTCATCAATTTAAATTGGTGAAGGATACGCATAACGTAATTCTAATTATTGTTTCATCCAAGTGATCTAGTTTCTTCTTTCCATCGTTTGTTCATCATGTCACATTTCTCGGTTCGAGATGCTTCATCTTTTCTTTTCCGGAGTTCCAAGTTTTCCGCATTATCTCGTCGCGAAGCTCCTTCTAAATCATCACAAGGCTTCACCTTGTGTTTTCAACTTACCTTTCTTTTTATCATCCTTTTATTACCGGAGTTCTTCATGGAGGCTCTACATGGTGGTTCGTCAAGGATTCCTTTCATCCTTCAATTGTTCTTCAAGATTTCCCTCGAAGTTATGACCCGCCAAGCTATACTCTAAAATGAACATGGTGCTCAACACATGTTTTGTTTTGGGGAGTTCAAGTATTCTTCTTCTTGCATTTCGAAGTGCAATTCTTCCTACCTTATCTTTTGAGGCGGTGTTATGCCATTCTTGATAATTTTCCTTCGTGTTTCATGATTCACAAGTTTTCAAGACTGGCATATTTAAATCCATCATTTTCTGTTCGTTCAAGAGATCTTTTCAACCAATCAATCTTTTGTTGGAGTTATATTGGGTTATATCTCACCTACAGCCTTCCCTAAGGAATGTTGCTATTTGTGGTGCGTATCTATGATCCAATTTTCTCCTTGTCATCTCGGTGAAAATTTTTGTCATCTTTTTGGTGCTCTCAATCATATCAATGGTTTCCATTAGTGACCGGTTGTCACCTCATAGTCTTGAGATGTTTTCCATAAGCCCACTACAAGCTTATTCTTTTCGTTGTTGGTTTTCCAACAATTTTGTTATAACCTTCTTGGAAGGGTGCTTTCCGAGCTCATTTGTGGCAGAAGTTTGCAGTTTCTCCTACATTCTGTTATTCCAGTGATCTATCTTCTATTCTTTTGTTCCAGAGGCATTGTGATGTTGCTCTCTTCACCCATCACCTCATTTTGTCAAGATCACGTTATTTTCTTGCTCATCTATTTAACCGGAGTGTCATGTCTTTTTTTTCAAGTTCTTTTCATCTTATCAAGTTTTCTTCTCTTTTCTACCGGAGTGCTGTCCAAATTATGTCATTCTTGTTCCTTGGCTATCTCATTATACCGAGGTGGTCATATTCTTTTCGTTCGTGAAGCTCTTATTTCCATGTCTTTCAACCTTCAAGTTCTCGTAATACTCCTTGTTCCTCTTTTCTACTGGATTGTTTGCAATCTCGTTCTTCTCTGTTGTACTCTTTCTTTTAAATTGCTCAACCTCTCAAGGTTCGTGGTTTCACTCGTTCGTCAAAGAAGCAACTTGGTTTACCTCTTATCTTCCTCTTCCTTTTCCCTCCGGTGCCATCCTAGATCTCGGGACGAGATCCTCTCGTAGTGGTGGAGTGGTGTAACACCCCAGATGCAACTTTCCATATTCGTAACTCCAACTCTTGCCTTTTTCGGAGAGGCGATATGATATTTTCCTTCGTGGTTGGGTTATTGTCGTTTGTTTTGCATTTTGTTCATGCCATGCATCTCATCTCATAGCATCATGCGCATTGCATCTGCATGTTTTCATAAAGCTTGCATCCGTTCGTAGTTGCGCGTTCCCCCCTTGCCTTCGTTATCCCTTTCGAGAGCAACCATTCATTTGTTGTCCGACCGTTTGAGCCTCTCTGCACAGCCACCGACTGCCTCCGCAACCTAGTCCGAAAACTTCTCCCGGACCCGACCCGGGCTGTCATCACCGTTGGATTCGGATCATCCCCAATCATCTCTAAAACATCTCCGTTTTCTTTATTGAACTCCTTAGCCTATTTATTCTCGTCCGTTGGTTTTCGATTGGAAGGTCCAAACTCTTCCCCTTTCCTATATATAGTCCACCCACATGCCTATTTGGACAAACCCTAGACCAACTCCCTAAAATTCCTCCTAGCCGCCGCCACTCTCTCCATCGGGATCCCTCCCGATCCACCACCTCCCCTCGATTTCAGCCCGTAGCCTCCCAATTCGTCCTCCCACCTACAGCAACAACAGAGAGCCCCACGCTCTAGCGCTCGATCTCCTAGAGCGAGCTCCTGCCTCGTTCCCCTCGGCCTCGCCCGTCCTTGTGCATGCAAGCCACAACACGACCGGAGCTCCCTCCACCGACAAGCATCACCAGCAGATGAGCCCTCGCCCGTCTGGTTCTCTCTCTCCATGCACCCCCTTTTCCCCGTCTGGTTCTCCCCTCACCTTGTCTTTCTCTTTGCTCTCTTCACGGGGAGCACACAGGCGCCATGGAAGACTCCCGATGGACCCTGCCTCCTTCCCCGCCTCGCGGAGCAAGCCAAGAGGCAGGCACCCGTCACGCCTCTCCATCGTCCTTCCCTCCTTCCTGTCTCGCTAACCTCCCTGTCCGAGCCACAGCGAGCCTCGCCCAGCCTCCCCTCCTCGCCCGGCCAAGTCCTCGCCGGAGCATGCCGCCGCTTAGCGCCCTCATCCACCGTGCCAGAGCCCGAGCTCCTTCTCGCGCGTCCATCCCCTGCCTCGATCGGGCCCTTCGTCCCAAGACATCGTCGTCGTGCTTCTCGCGCTGCCTGATTCTGGAGGAGCCGCCGCTGGATCCCTTCCTCCTTGACTCCAGCGAGCCCCACCGGAGTTCTTCCAATGGCAGCACCACTGGTCATGTCGCCGTGCCTGCTTCCTCTTTTCCTGTTCTCTTTTCTCCTGTCTCTCCTTTCTGAACTCTCGCGCTCTCTCTCTCTCGTTGTTCGAAAGCAGGATCCCCATGACGTCGCTATGGATGGATGCAGCCCGAGCTCGTCCGTCCCCGCAAGCAAGAGCATCTCGCGCGTCTCCGGCGACTAGGCGCCACCTCCGCCCGTTTTCCCGTCCCCGGCGCCGTCTGCAGCTGCGCCAAGCCGCCGTCGTGGCTCGCTTCTTTGTCGGCGAGGAGGCCCGCTTCGCCCGTTGACCGCAGGCCACTCCTGTGCTGGCCATGATCCTCCCGCGGCCCGGCTCCCATCTCCACCAACCTAGGCTTGGCCCATGGTGAGGCCACCCCCCAGCGCCCCTATTTTTTTTCATTCTGTTGGACCTCTGCCTAGATTCGGCCCATATAGTGTTTTTTCCCTCTCGGTTTTAGCTATTATCCAGTGAATTAGCAGTTTTACAAAAAAGTCCCTCATGTTCATGCATTGATTACTCTCGAACCGTGCATCGGATTAAAATGATTTAAACATGTAAAATGCTTAGAATTTTGTGTAGTTTCATAATATGCTGCTTTCATCCATGTTTAAAATGTTTAAAATGTTGTTTGTTTAAATTTGCTTCATGCCATGTTAAAATGATTTATTTCATAACTAAATAACTGAAGCTCCGAATTTAATAAACTTTATATGTAAATGGGGTGGAAAAATGCCTAGTTTAACATGGTGCACTTTATTTTCCTGTTTAACAATAATAAAATATGTTTTAGGGCAGAACAGTACCGAATTTATAAATTGCACATGAGGATTTTCCGGAATTGTTGTTTGTTGTTCCAGCCTCATTTAAACTTGCCTAAATAGTTAGTTTCCATATGCTTCACCCCTTGCCATGTTTAACAACATTTAATATTGATGAGTAGCATAACCGAGAGAGAACTAAATAATTGATGTGGTGTTTTGTCAATATGCAACTCGTTGCATATTGAGCTCCACTTAACTTGTAGTATTGTTTGTTGCACTTTGCCATGCCTCATTAAACCGGACATGCATCATACTTGTTGTGCATCATGCCATATTTATGCTTGTGCATTTACCATGTTGTCTGTTTCTTTCCGGTGTTGCTTCTTAGTTCCGGTAATGTTGCGATTGTGAGGATTCTTTCGACTACTCCCGTTCGTCTTCTTCATGGACTCGTTCTTCTTGTTTGCGGGATATCAGGCAAGATGACCGCTACCCTGGATCTCACTACTATCATTGCTATGCTAGTTGCTTCGTTCTATCGCTTTGCTGCGCTTCCTATCACTTGTTCTTCAAGCCTCCCCAAATTGCCATGAACCTCTAACCTTTGACACCCTTCCTAGCAAACCGTTGTTTGGTTATGTTACCGCTTTGCTCAACCCCTCTTATAGCGTTGTTAGTTGCAGGTGAAGTTGAAGATTGCTCCATGGTGGACAGGGTTATGTTGGGATATCACAATATCTCCTATTTAATTAATGCATCTATATACTTGGTAAAGGGTGGAAGGCTCGGCCTTATGCCTGGTGTTTTGTTCCACTCTTGCCACCCTAGTTTCTGTCATACCGGTGTTATGTTCCCGGATTTTGCGTTCCTTACGCGGTTGGGTGATTTATGGGACCCCCTTGATAGTTCGCTTTGAATAAAACTCCTCCAGCAAGGCCCAACCTTGGTTTTACCATTTGCCTCACCACCACCTATACCCTTCCCTTGGGTCGGCCAACCCGAGGGTCATCTTTATTTTAGCCCCCCCGGGCCAGTGCTTGTCTAAGTGCTGGTCCAAACTGAGCTGCCTGCGGGGCCCCCTCGGGGAAACTCGAGGTCTTGTTTTACTCGTAGCTAGTCTCATCCGGTGTTGCCCTGAGAACGAGATATGTGCAGCTCCTATCGGGATTTGTCGGCACATCAGGCGGTCTTGCTGGTCTTGTTTTACCATTGTCGAAATGTCTTGTAAACCGGGATTCCGAGACTGATCAGGTCTTCCTGGGAGAAGGTATATCCTTCGTTGATCGCGAGAGCTTATCATGGGCTAAGTTGGGACACCCCTGCAGGGTTTAAACTTTCGAAAGCCGTGCCCCGCGGTTATGTGGCAGATGGAAATTTGTTAATGTCCGGTTGTAGATAACTTGACACCAGATCCGAATTAAAACGCATCAACCGAGTGTGTAGCCGTGATGGTCTCTTTTCGGCGGAGTCCGGGAAGTGAACACGGTTTCTGTGTTATGATTGGCGTAAGTAGGAGTTCAGGATCACCTCTTGATCATTACTAGTTGACGACTGTTCCGTTTGCTCTCTTCTCGCTTTTATTTGTGTATGTTAGCCACCATATATGCTTAGTCGCTGCTGCAACCTCACCACTTTACCCCCTCCTTACCCATTAAGCTTTGCTAGTCTTGATACCCGTGGTAATGGGATTGCTGAGTCCTTGTGGCTCACAGATTACTACAACAACAGTTGCAGGTACATGTTTATGTGATGATCATGACGCGAGAGCGATGTTTGCTTGTTTTGGAGTTCTTCTTACTTCTTCTTGATCGTGGGATAGGTTCCAGTCGGCAGCCCGGGCTAGCAGGGTGGATGTCGTTTGAGTTTCTGTTTGTGTTTCATCTGTAGTCGGATGGTGCTCTTTTGTCAGACGATGTTGTGTTCGTGTGGCATTGTATGCCTTATGTATGTATCCCCATCTATTATGTAATGTTGATGTAATGATATCCACCTTGCAAAAGCGTTTCAATATGCGGGTCTATCCTTGGTGGAACCTTCGAGTTCCTTTTGGATAGGGTCGCATATTGGGCGTGACACGTGGCCGAGGCGTGTGCCCTATCTTCTGCAGCGCTGACGCGTGTCCTCAGCCACGTCTAACTTCGCGACCCCAACGTCGACCTCGATACCCTGCTGGAACCTGTGAGCGGCGACCTTGCCGCTGCTGCTGCTGAGGCTGTGAAAGGCCGAGCTGAGGCTTTGTTGGGGAGGTTCCGCGCCTTCAGCACCTGGCCCGGGCGCGATGCCGCCATCTCCGCGGCCACAGGAGGTGGAGCCGCCCAGCGTGACTCCACCACAGGTGGTGGCATCACCGGAAAGTGATCCCTTCGCGGCTTCTGTCCTGTTTCAGTTCCTGCAACATGCACCATGCCTCGTGGAGGCGTTTAAACTTGTGTTCGGCATTGTGAAACATTCTATGGCCTGTAATATTTGCTTTTGAATTCAATAGAATTTGCATTTTCCCCTCCTATTTGCTTGTGTTCTATGTCGGCAGGGCCCGGCCCCGCGCATACTTCAGCCGCCGTTAGCCACGACCGGAAACTAGGGCAGGACTAAGGAGTGAGGGGCTACGTGATCAGTTAGGCTCCTGAGTCGCGATTCTCAGGAGTCCCCCTTGACGCGCAAACAGCAAGTAGGGGAGGGTGGCATAGGAGTGGATTTGTCGTTCTACGTCGCCTGGGCCCGGCCTCGCGCATACCTCAACCGCCATCAGCCTTTCGAAACTAAGGAGTGAGGGGCTACGTGACCAGTTAGGCTCCTGAGTCGCGATGCTCAGGAGTCCCCCTTGACGTTCAAACGAGTTTTCATACCTTGGCTCAGCTCGGGGAGGGGCGCGCGACGACTAGGTCCGAGGAACCTGGCTAGGTGGCATGCGCTCGGGCGTGGACCGGGCGCAGCCCCCGTGTCCAGCCCCCTCTCGCGACACTCTCGAGGGGAGGCGTTGCGATGGTGCCAGAAACTGAGCTCTGGGCTCCCTGAGGTTGATACGCCCATGGGCCGCCCTCAGTTGTTTATTACCAGCGCGGAGCATAGTGCTTCCGTATGCGTACGGGCATAGCCGTTCCTCGGCAAAGTCGTCGGCCAGCTGAGCATGGTGCTTCAACTGAATGCGTGGGAGGGGCTCCTCTGCGGGAGGAGCCCCTGGCGCAGGCAGCCCAGCCTCGACACGTGGCGGCAGATGTAGGGCTAGGAGAGGTGTATCCGGGCACCCAGTGAGCCAGCTGGACTCTCGAGGCCCCTACCTCGAGGCGGGTTCGCCTGGCTCAGGCCTTATCAATGGTATGTTCTGCAAGGTGGCTAGAATGCAAATGCTCTCGTCCTCGGTCCGGCCCTCGAGCAAGCTCAGCCGCAGGTTGGTATGTCATCGCGATGCCGTGGAGTCGAGGCTGGGGGTGATGGCTGGGGAGCCAGTAAGGGCCCATGAGTCGCGATGCTCAGGCACCCCCCCTTTTAACATGTAAGCGCTTTGAATGAGAGTGGAGAGGTCTGCGATAGGTAGCAGATGATAATCATGGGAATCAGGTTAAGCATGGAGGAGCAAATACATTTAGATAGATGCAGAAAAAGCAAACGCCACTAGGTCAGGCCCGAGCAGCTTGGGGATAATGCAGCCCGTGGGGTGCCCCCAACAAGGTAGGCAAAGAACATAAGCAAAATGGATACATGTCGCAGGGACGGGCCCACGCGACCTGGGAATGATGCAGCCCTGTGGGCGCTCCCAGCTGAAAATGGAACTTTGAAAGATGTCACCTGATACCGTTGGAGATGAAGAGATGCTGAAGTAGAGGACGACGCGTGGTGAGGAAGCGACCCTCACGAGCTACCGGGTCGAGGAGCCTCGGGAAGCTCCGGGGGCGCAGGTGGATCTTCGAGGACCATCTCCATCTTCGCCAGGACCGCGCAATGCCTGACCTCCTGAGCCTCCAGAATGCTCCTCAGCAGGCGCTAATGAGCAGCGACCGCGTTCGGCAGGCCGAAAGGCGTGCGAACGTAGCTGTGAGGTGGACCCTCGCAATGCCCCATGCGCGAAGGCCAGAGGCGCTCCTGAGACGCGGCTTGGTTGAGCCCTGGTACGTCAACGCAGATGCGCAGCCCACCATCCTTGCCTGGATGGTGGGCTACGGCGGGCAAGCGGTGGCTGCCGCGCATGACTCTTGACTCCTGCAGCTCCTGAGTGTTTCTCGCGATGAACTCCCGAGGATTTGGCCCTCCTTCCCTCATACCTTCCTGAGGGAAACGTGCTTTGAAGCACGCCTCCAAGTGGTGCCCGAGAGCCTCCCTCGTGACCTTGGCAAAGTCGGTGTCCCTCCAGGAGAGAGCCCCCGAGCCTTGCCCGAGGAGGGCACCGGGCGCGCCTTCCTATGCGACAGAGGGTGGCACCCCTTGGACGGGCGCGGATCTTGACGCAAAGCCTCTGGAGGAGCCTGCCTCCTGATGGTTTGGGCTAGGTGAAGTCTTCTTCTTCTTAGGGACTACCTCGGGAAGGCTCCCGCTCCTGTGATCTGGGTCTTCGATTGCCGCGGCTTGGAAGGCACGCTCAAGAGAACAGACTGCATCCTTTTCCTCACAGGGGACTGTGATGACTCCACCGCTTCCTGGCATCTTGAGGACATTGTAGCCATGGTGAGTCACTGCCATGAACTTGGCCAGGGTTGGGTACCCGAGGATGGCATTGTATGGTAGGCGAATGTGGGCGACGTCGAAGTCAATGAGCTCGGTGCAGTAGTTGGTGCGCTGCCCAAAGGTGACAGGAAGGCGAACCTGCCCTATCGGAATGGTGGAACCATCAGTGACTCCTAAGAAAGGCTTGGTCGGCTGAAGCTGATCATATGGCTGGAGATTGTTGAACGTCTCGACGGACAGGACGTTGAGTCCTGCTCCGCCATCGATGAGGGTCCTGGTGACTTGCACATTGCTGATGACTGGGGAACAAAGAATTGGGAGGACTCCGGCCGTTGCCGCGCACTTGAGCTGATCCGCTGAGCTGAATGTGATAGCGCATGCAGACCACCCGAGAGGGCGCGTGGCCTCAAGACTGGGGAGGACTGCATTCACCTCGCGAGCAAACTGCTTGAAGATGCGCTGTGAGGCTGGGGTCTAGGCGCCGCCCAGGATGCAAGCGATTGCGTGCAGCTCCTGGAAGCCCCCGGCCCCCTCTGTCAGGACCCCGATCCTAGGTCACACCGATCTAGCATGTAACACATCATATCACTTTGCGGCCTCACGCACGGTATTCCCACGGGTGTCGCCTTACCATGGCCGGGACCGTTTATGCGTCTTTTGGCTCGCGTATGATGAGATGTCGCTAGCATCCATATGACGAAGAACCGGGCCGACATGGCTAGTCGTGAACCCAAAGCGGCGCTAACCTATGGGGACAGGCATACATGAATCACATCGAGCATGTCGGTCATCAGCGTATATATTCGGGCTGTAGCACTGGCTATGAGGACTCGGTACCCGGGCTGTAGCAGGCTAGGCAGGACTCCGAATAATACCGCGTGGCATTTCCCGAAGGGAGACATAGGAAAGTGAAACACATGCCGCCAGTCAAGTGTCCAAGCAGTAGTGCTGGGCTAGCAGGACTCCGGTGAACCGGGCTGCAGCGGACTACTATCGCTCGGAGGCACGAGGCTACATTTCCCCATATGAGAGGCTGCCAAGGATAAACAACTAGTTTGTCGGATCCCACACATACCAAGCATTTCAAACATACACACAATATGCTCAATATGTGTAAATACGACGTGGCATCACAACATAACTCTACGACTCAGATATTATACATTAGGCTCCGAAGAGCGAGATATTACAAACATGGGTCCCATGACCCAACACTCGAAGCATACAAGTCAAAGCACAAGCGGAAGCTAAACATGTCCGAGTACGCACAACTATAAATGAAAAAGGCTGAGAAGCGACTATCTACCAGATCTGCCGGGGCACAAGATCGTAGCTGAGGTATCAAGCTAAGCGTCAAGTCCACGTGGAACTACTAAGCGAGACCGCGTCTCTCGCAAAAAACATAGAATAGGCAAGCGTGAGTACAATTGTACTCAGCAAGACTTACATCGTAACTAACTACATATGCATCATTATCAAAGGGGGTGGTGGAGTTTGACGCAGCAAGCCAGCTTTGACTCGGTGGCTATCCCGAACTACATTTGCAAGTAACTCTTTTGGGGTGGCGCTGCGAGTCCACATTCACCATATCAATACACCACTATGGACCCGCTCCGTCTCCCTACGAGAACGCCATCCATAGCACTCACGCTTATCTTGCGATTTTAGGGTATCCACTTTCACTTGTCTATGAACTGATATAGGCAACCTGAAGTCCTTCTCCGTGGACACGGCTATTCAATAGATCATATTAAACCCTGCGGGGATGTACTTCTTCACACGCTCTCACCACTTACCGCCGTTTACGACATGTACTCGGCAACCTTCAGCGGAAGCCCAACATGGGTGTCGGCCACGGCCTACCTAAACACTCAAGTCCCTAGTCCAGGTTTATCGCCTATTCGGGTTCCATCCATGAGGAGTCCGCGAGGTTTCCCATACAGCCCGAGCGATGTGTGCGGGGTTCCCGAGATACCAAGCGGGCACTTTCGGTACACTCACCCGCAGTGCCTACCGCAACACAACCCACCCCTAAGGTCAGCGTTATGCGTGCCCCCAAACATGCTACAAACACCAAAACTACTTGCAACTCCCTGATGAGGACAAGGGTGGTCAAGAAGCCGAGAGGGTCAATTAAGGATCCCAATGCGTGGTAGTAACTGTTTCATGGATCACAAATACAGAACTCAGTTCACGAGGACGGTTTCAATGAGACAACCCACCATGTACTCCTACATGGCCTCTCACCGCTACCTTTACCAAATCGTGTTCACACACTTAGCTCACACACAATAGGACATGTTCATAACAATTCCAATTCATTCCGATGAATCGACCGACTCAACTCTAAGCGATGGCAGGCATGACAAACAAGCATAAATGAGTAGGCACAACATGGCTCAAACAATTCCTACTCATGCTAGTGGGTTTCATCTAATTCTTGTGGAATGACAGGTCATGCAAAGGATCAAGGGGTTCAGCTACCGCAGCAAGTAACACATGAGTCGTTGTTGTCCTAATGCAGTAAAATAGAGCAGGAGCGAGAGAGTGGGATTTTATCGGAATGAACAAGGGGGTTTTGCTTGCCTGGCACTTCTGAAGATAATATAGTTCTTCATCGGTGTCATCGAACTCATCGTCGGTACATCGTATACCGGAAGGGAACAATTACCGGCAAACAAGAGAGAACACAATCAATGCAATGCACATTCACATGAATGACATGTCATATTAAGGTACTGAATTCACCTAATGCAATAATAGTCCAAGTTAGTTGAAGTGGAATTCAAACAAGGTTGGACTCCAACTCCAAATGCTATTTCATAATTTACCCTAATCATGATTCATCATATTCAGTGGGGTTAACTTGTTCAAACATGCATGATCATGGCATAAACAGATTCTTCATATTTTTCTGATCATTTTTCATATATAAATTATTTCCATCCGAGTTACGGTTGAATTTCTATGAATTTTTGAAGTTTTGAGTATATTCTGGAATTTCCTGATTTAATTAAATCCAGAAAATATAATATTGCGTCAGCACTACGCAAGCATGATGTCAGCAGGTCAACTGCGGCTGGCTGGGTCAAACCTGACGTGTGGGGCCCACGTGTCAGAGTAATTAACTTAATTAGATTTTACTTAAACTAAACCTAGTTATTAACCAGGGCTGGGCCCCACCTGTCATTGACTCAGGAGGGCCAACCGGGGCCCACCCGAGGTCAAAGTCCACGTCGGCTGCCGGCGTTTAGCCAGCCGAGCCAGCCTTGGCGGCGCAAGTGCATTTTGTTGTTCCGACGACCAAATGGCCCACGGAGAGCATCTAGGAGGAGCTAGGAGGCCAAGCTCTTGGTGGGGTTAGCCGTGATCGGGTGGTGGGAATCGACGCCCGGCAGCGTGTTTGGCGGCGGCCGAGCTCGGGCGAGCTCGGGCTCGACGCTTCTGGCGCACTGTAGGGGAAGCGGAGGCGCTGCAGGTTCCCAGTGCTGCGGTGAGGCGGTGGTGAGGTTGGCTTGGTCATTGGGGCTCTAGCCACGCCACGCGAGGCACGGCAGCGGCGAAGCCGGCCGTAGTGGAGACGGTGGCTAGAGGAGGGAACGAGTCGGGGAAGAGGGGAAATGACTGGGGCTCACCGTGAGTGCGATGATGGCATCGGCGAGCTCGGGGCACACGGAGCCGATGAATTGAGCGACGGCAGCCAGCGGTCCAAGAGGGAAAAAGCGGTGGGGCGGCGCCTGGGCGCTCCGGCGTCAGGAGGCTTCAGTGAGGAGGGCGAGATGGAGTGGCGGGGCTCGGGGCATGTCGGGAGGCTCGGGGCCGGCTGTGGCAGCAGGTATGGCGAGCAGCGGCAGGCTCGTTCTCGGTTCGGGCAGGAGGCGAGAGCAGAGGAGGGAGGAGCTCGGGAGAGAGTGAGAGGCCAGGGGCGCGTGGCTGTCTCAGGGCGTCGAGGGGTAGCCAGCAAGCGAGCAGGGAGGAGGTGGCGGCTCGGGCGCGATCGCCAGTCCCTCCTCGCCATCTTGGCAGAGGTAGGCGACGAGCGGCGATCGGTTGGTGGGCTGGGCCACCAACTGGGCCAGCGAGCGAGAGGGGGGGGGGAAAGGCTGGGCCGGTGGAGTTGGCCAGGTGGGCTGAAAGGTAAGCCAGGTACAGTTCTCTCCTTCTTTCATTTATTGTTTCTGTTTTCTATTATTCTGTAGTTTTAGGGCTTTATTAAAAATACCAGGGCACTTCTAAAAATCCTGAAAATAATTGTGGGCACCTTCTGAAATATATGCAACAGCCCACATTTAGTTTCAGAATTATTTGAGCATTTAAATTATTTATAGCATTCGAATGCCCAAATTCAAATACTTCATGAATTAATTCAAAAATCCATAAATGGCCAAGAAATATGCTCATCATTTTGGCGAGAGGTTTTCACCTTTATCAAAATCATGAACATTTCCAAAGGCATTTTGGGTTCATTGAAAATATTTTATTGAACCTAGTTGAATTCAATTGGTGCTAGGGTTTCAACAATCCCCATTTCAACTTTCATGAGAAAAATTAAACATGATGCATGGATGCAATGCTACTAGTTACAAGCAAGCTCTAGGGTTGATCTGGGTGTGACAGCTCATCCCCACTAAACAAGAATCTCACTTGAGATTCAAGGCGTGAGTAAGAGGAAAAGGGAAGTCACAAACTATCACAATCTTCATGATCCATTTGCCCTTCTCGAAGATGTTGATTCATTCCATCATCTTGGTCTTGACGTCTTTACTTTCGAGGTCTTCACTTGACACGACAACAGAAAGAAGGGAAAACCCTACATGATTCGATCTTCACGAGGATCAAGAAAACATGAACGACTCACGAACTGAGACGGTGACACATCTTGAGTTGAGGCACAAAATACATCGAGAGGGATGGAAGAACAACAACGGGGTTTGATTGGTGGCAACAATTCCACGCCTAGGGAGATGGTGGATGGTGTCAAGGTGGTGAGGAAATATTTACTATAATCCCGTAACAGGACACCTCGAGAAAGATGACGCAAAGAACTATTCCCTTAAGTGGCAAAAAGAATTACTTTTGATCCATAGATCATTGGAACTCTTTATACCAGCCCGAGGCAATCGCAAGCGATCATGTGGTGGAAGGCAAAGGAATGGTACACCCGGACTAGAATGGATGATGTGGACTACCTTGTTGAAGACAACGCAATGGATGATTTTTGCTTATCATCGGAGGTGGAGGGGGCCTAGGGTACGTCCACTTTTGAAGATAAACCTGGACAAGAATTGCTAAGAAGACAGTCTATAGCGAGATAGCACAAGGACGGTGCAAGCTGGGAACGAAATGCAACTGTTCGAATGTTCCAACCATCATATCTGCCTGAGATTCAGATCTGGTTGGTGTTAGGATATTCCAGACTCAGCACGTCTGAAAAGGAAAGGTTGCAACACAATTTGACGAGATGGCGTTGCGAGATTCTCGAGATATGAACTACGATAGCAAGCTCCAAAACATGAGCTGGTTCTGCTACAAACCTGTGAACACACTGTCCTAGACAAGCATGACCACATAGTAGTCTTATAATAAAACACTACCGAGTTCAGGTGGGGAACCATGATCGAGGATATTGAAGTCCTTGCATAAGGCATGCTCTTAAGAAGGAACTTCCTTTCCTTGAACAAATCAATCAGTGGCTTGGTGTGCTAGGAATACATACGGAATGAAGATGATCAGTCTATCAAACTATAGAATACTTAGCACATGCATGACTGACTTGGAATGATTCGGAGGAAGCAAAACAAACCTTTCTCAAATTCATGGTGGCAACTTACACCTAAAACACATAAATTGAGGAAGTCTCTTCAACCATCCAAGCATAAGCTTCATGAGCGGCACACGAAGAAATGCTTACACAAATTTCCAACACTAGGTTGATGTTCAACACGACTCATGGGGAGACAAAATGCTCTTGATGGGCTCAACAACAACTCATCGAATTTCCATATCATTTGGACTTCCACCATCATGTGAACACGGTGATAGCATTGGTCGGACCAAAGATGTAATGGGTATGCTCGAGGGATTAACCACGAGTAAGACAACATTACGAATATCGTTGGTTCTGATTTGACTTGACAATGGCCCATACTCAAGTCAAAGAATTGGTAGGACAATAGATCCAACAACTGATCACGAGGACCAATCGATGAAGATATCATCTTTCTTCGACACACACTACACAAGAATATCCCTTTGGATCGAACTAGGTTAGGCAAGCTTTTATCTTCCAACTCTCCAAGTTATTGTCTAGCTTAACCAACTAGCTCAGGGACATCCAACACAGATTCTTGGAGAAAGGGTGGTTTAGAGGAATACCAACTTGATCACGGGCCCAACATAACAGTCAGGAAACAACCCGGTAACACTTCCAAGAAGATATTTGGAAAGTCACGAACCACCGATATGTTACTAAGCTCGAGAACAATCTTGCTTTTCAGGGCAAGATGATAGGATCAAATGAGTGAGGACTTGACACAATCCTAACTCATCAATCGATGTGTGCACCAGAAATAACGACTAGGTAGCACGATCAATCTTAGGATGATGGTTTAATAACCAACACGCTAAGAATGAGAATATTGTCCATTCACTACCAAGCAACAAGTTGCTCGGGTATTGATTTCACACATCACAATTCACTTGTCGGCTTTCGGTTGCATCAACACGGAACCGAGAAATGAACAATGATGGTGAGAAGTATCACTTTGCATCAAGAATTCCTAGGAGGTTGTGCAATTCCCATGACATTCTTGACATAAGATGGCAATACTTCAGGTAGAACATAATCAAAAGCTGAATTGGCATTTTGATCTGCGGAATACAACTACTTTGACCCAATCCTAGAAATGGATGAGGTCTCGAGTTTGTTTCTCCTAGTCATTCCGGAATAGAATGGCTTGACGGACCACAAGGATAAAATGCATCGATGAACACAAATGCACACATACCCTTGGCTATCAATTGATAGATGAAGGTCAGAAGGCATCTAAGAGAACAACTCAAAGGAACATATAATTTTCTCGAGTTGTGGATGCACAGATTAGTATGTCGAGCAAGCTCAACATTTCTTCCGGATAATCCATGCAGAAAAGTAGAACTGGCAGAGTCACCATATGGATGGAGTACTCCTCAAGAGCACTCTTATTGAGATGTTTTGATTCAACAAGGAACTTCTGCCATAAGCGGTTCGTAGTATTTGGAAGAAGGAAATACCACAGACCTTGAGGACTATCGCAAGGTTACTAATATCCTAAAGGCACTAGCAAATACTAACAACATGAAGTGGGATGAATCTCGGGTTCAGAAACCCAGGAGTAGAACACCTACTACTAAATGGCATCACGGGATGCTTTCGAAAATGATGGCCATAATCATCACACTAGGGATACAAAAGCATTGCTAAATTGCTAGGTGACCTCCTAAGCACCTAGGGTCATAATAATAGTTCCAACATATGTGTCGAGGCAACAGAGTACCTCAACCGACTGGTTAGTGTGCTTATTCTGACCAAAAGGACATCGGAAACGGAAGGAAAGGATTTGCAAAGGCATCAGACTATTTAGAGACCTGGGATGACTCAGACAGCATAACGGCTGTAAATGCTCAAAATGATTTGAGACATCTTGCAAAAATGGTGGCATAACCACTCAACAACATCATAACAAGATTCTGAGATCAACAGTTATCATGCAGAGATAGTAGGAACTGAACTGGGGATTAAAACCGTCAATCTTATAGGTCTATGGATTAGTAGCACGTCATCCTAATGGATAGATGAGAAGCCTAGTTCTTAAACCCCTAGAAGAGAAGAGGATGACTCAGATCAGAAGTCCATGAGGTATAAGGAGTAAAAAGAGCCTTACGTTCCCTTCCACAATCAATTCCCTTACATAACTAAAGCATTTCTAGACACAACTTCGACCAGTTTGGCTTGGTAATCCTCTGCAAGTCAGGCTCGATACCAACGCTGTCGGACCCGATCCTAGGTCACACCGATCTAGCATGTAACACATCATATCACTTTGCGGCCTCACGCACGGTATTCCACAGGTGTCGCCTTACCATGGCCCGGACCGTTTATGTCTTTTGGCTCACGTATATGATAGTGTCGCTAGCATCCATATGACGAAGAACCGGGCCGACATGGCTAGTCGTGAACCCAAAGCGGCGCTAACCTATGGGGACAGGCATACATGAATCACATCGAGCATGTCGGTCATCAACGTATATATTCGGGCTGTAGCACTGGGCTAACAGGACTCGCACCCGGCTGTAGCAGAGCTAGGCAGGACTCGAATAATACCGCGTGGCATTTCCCGAAGGAACGTACATAGGAATGAAGTGAAACACATGCCGGCCAATCAAGTGTCCAAGCAGTAGTCTGGGCTAGCAGGACTCCGTGAACTGGGCTGCAGCGGACTACTATCGCTCGGAGGCACGAGGCTACATTTCCCCATATGAGAGGCTGCCAAGGATAAACAACTAGTTTGTCGGATCCCACACATACCAAGCATTTCAAACATACACACAATATGCTCAATATGTGTAAATACGACGTGGCATCACAACATAACTCTCGACTCAGATATTATACATTAGGCTCCGAGAGCGAGATATTACAAACATGGGTCCCATGACCCAACACTCGAGCATACAAGTCAAAGCACAAGCGGAAGCTAAACATGTCCGAAAGTACGCACAACTATAAATGAAAAAGGCTGAGAAGCCCGACTATCTACCAGATCTGCCGGGGCACAAGATCGTAGCTGAGGTATCAAGCTAAGCGTCGAAGTCCACGTGGAACTACTAAGCGAGACCGACGTCTCTCGCAAAAACATAGAATAGGCAAGCGTGAGTACAATTGTACTCAGCAAGACTTACATCAGAACTAACTACATATGCATCATTATCAAAGGGGGGGTGGTGGAGTTTGACTGCAGCAAGCCAGCTTTGACTCGGTGGCTATCCCGAACTACGACTGCAAGTAACTCTTTTGGGGTGGCGCACGAGTCCACATATTCACCATATCAATACACCACTATGGACCCGCTCCGTCTCCCTACGAGAACGCCATCCATAGCACTCACGCTTATCTTGCGCATTTTAGGGTATCCACTTTCACTTGTCTATGAACTGATATAGGCAACCCAAGTCCTTCTCCGTGGACACGGCTATTCAATAGATCATATTAAACCCTGCAGGTGTGTACTTCTTCACACGCTCTCACCACTTACCGCCGTTTACACGACATGTACTCGGCAACCTTCAAGCGGAAGCCCAACGTGGGTGTCGGCCACGACCTACCTAAACACTCAAGTCCCTAGTCCAGGTTTATCGCCTATTCGGGTTCCATCCGCAGGGAGTCCGGCCGAGGTTTCCCATACAGCCCCGAACGATGTGTGCAGGGTTCCCGAGATACCAAACGGGCACTCGGTACACCGACCCACGGTGCCTACCGCAACACAACCCACCCCTAAGGTCAGTGTTGCGTGCATTGACTGCTACAAACACCGAAACTACTTGCAACTCCGGGACCGAGGACAAGGGTGGTCAAGAAGCCGAGAGGGTCAATTATGATCCCAATGCGTGGTAGTAACTGTTTCATGGATCACAAATACGAGAACTCAGTTCACGAGGACGGTTTCAATGAGACAACCCACCATGTACTCCTACATGGCCTCTCACCGCTACCTTTACCAAATCGTGTTCACACACTTAGCTCACACACAATAGGACATGTTCATAACAATTCCAATTCATTCCCGATGAATCGGACCCGACTCAACTCTAAGCAGTGAGTGCATGACAAACAAGCATAAATGAGTAGGCACAACATGGCTCAAACAATTCCTACTCATGCTAGTGGGTTTCATCTAATTCTTGTGGAATGACAGGTCATGCAAAGGATCAAGGGGTTCAGCTACATGAGCAAGTAACACATGAGTCGTTGTTGTCCTAATGCAGTAAAATAGAGCAGGAGCGAGAGAGTGGGATTTTATCGGAATGAACAAGGGGTTTTGCTTGCACAGCACTTCGAAGATAATATAGTTCTTCATCGGTGTCATCGAACTCATCGTTCGGTACATCGTGTCTGGGAAGGAACAATTACCGGCAAACAAGAGAGAACACAATCAATGCAATGCACATTCACATGAATGACATGTCATATTAAGGTACTGAATTCACCTAATGCAATAATAGTCCAAGTTAGTTGAAGTGGAATTCAAACAAGGTTGTACTCCAACTCCAAATGCTATTTCATAATTTACCCTAATCATGATTCATCCTATTCAGTGGGGTTAACTTGTTCAAACATGCATGATCATGGAATAAACAGATTCTTCATATTTTTCTGATCATTTTCATATATAAATTATTTCCATCCGAAGTTACGGTTGAATTTCTATGAATTTTTGAAGTTTTGAGTATATTACGAATTTCCTGATTTAATTAAATCCAGAAAATATAATATTGCGTCGACAAGACTACGCAACATGATGTCGGCAGGTCAACTGCGGCTGGCTGGAGTCAAACCTGGACGTGTGGGGCCCGTGTCGAGTAATTAACAATTAGATTTTACTTAAACTAAACCTAGTTATTAACGATTTTGGGCCCCACCTATCATTGACTTCGGGAGGGCCAACGGGGCCCACCCGAGTCAAAGTCCACGTCGGCTGCGGCGTTTAGCCAGCCAGCGAGCCAGCCAGCGGCGGCGCAAGTGCATTTGTTGTTCCGGCGACCAAATGGCCCGGGAGAGCATCTAGGAGGAGCCGGGAGAGGGCGAAGCTCTTGGTGGGGTTGGCCGTGGATCAGGTGGTCGGAATCGGCCAGCCCGGCGTGTTGGCGGAGGCCGGAGCTCGGGCGAGCTCGGGCTCGGCCTTCTGGCGCACTGTAGGGAAGCGGAGGCGCTACGGGTTCTGAGTGCTGCGGTGAGGCGGTGGTGAGGTTGGCTTGGGTCATTGGGGCTCTAGCCACGCCAGCGACGAGGCACGGCGCGAGCTTGGCCGTAGTGGAGGCGGTGGCTAGAGGAGGGAACGAGTCGGGGAAGAGGGGAATGACTCGGGGCTCACCGTGAGTGCGATGATGGCATCGGCGAGCTCGGGGGGCACGGAGCCGATGAATCGGCGCAGCGACCGGCGGGTCGAAGAGGGGAAAGCGGTGGGGCGGCGCCTCGAGCGCTCAGCGTCGGGAGGCTTCGGTGAGGAGGGCGAGGAGGGAGTGGCGGGGCTCAGGGGCATGTCGGGAGGCTCGGGGCGGCTGTGGCATGGTATGGCGAGCAGCGGCAGCCTCGTTCGGGTTCGGCAGGAGAGCGAGACAGAGGAGGGGGAGGAGCTCGGGGAGAGTGAGAGGCACAGGGGCGCGTGGCTGTCTCCGGGCGTCGAGGGGTACCAGACAAGCGGCGGGGAGGAGGTGGCGCCTTCGGGCGTGATCGCCAGTCCCTCCTCTCGCCTCTTGGCGAGGTAGGCGGCAATGGCGATCGGTTGGTGGGCTGGGCCACCAACTGGGCCAGCCAGCGAGAGGGGGGGGGCAGGTGGAGTTGGCAGTGGGCTGAAGGTAAGCCAGTGCAGTTCTCTCCTTCTTTCATTTATTGTTTGTTTTCTATTATTCGTAGTTTTAGGGCTTTATTAAAATACCGGGGCACTTCTAAAAATCCTGAAAATAATTGTGGGCACCTTCGAAATATATGCAACAGCCCACATTTAGTTTCAGAATTATTTGAGCATTTAAATTATTTATAGCATTCGAATGCCCAAATTCAAATACTTCATGAATTAATTCAAAAATCCATAAATGGCCAAGAAATATGCTCATCATTTTTGGTAGAGGTTTTCACCTTTATCAAAAATCATGAACATTTCCAAAGGCATTTTGGGTTCATTGAAAATATTTTTATTGAACCTAGTTGAATTCAATTGGTGCTAGGGTTTCAACAATCCCCATTTCAACTTTCTGAGAAAAATTAAACATGATGCATGGATGCAATGCTACTAGTTACAAGCAAGCTCTAGGGTTGATCTGGGGCTGTGACACCCTCGTCCTGATGTTGGTCTTCATTCCTTCTTGGCGGTGGTGGCAGAGGAGGGAGGCCTGCGTTGCCTTGCGGGCGGTCCTCACAAGGCTGATCCCTCCAACCTTCCTTGTGAGGCTGGTCCTGCCAGCGGTCCTTGCGAGGTCGGTCACGCCATCCTTGGCGAGGGCCACGGTCTTCCCATCGTCCTCCACCTCTTCCTCCTGCTCGGCCATAGCCCCGATCGTTGCGCTCGGGGCGTCGGCCGATACGTCCATCTCGCACAGCCCTGAGCTCTTGGCATTCGTTGGTGTTGTGGGTGTGGAGTTCGTGGTACACACAGTATCGGCTGCCCTTGGACGACTCTGGCAGATCCCTGCCTCGCTTGGTGTCTGGCTCCACTGCAAGGACAACCGCTCCTTTGCGCTTCACGTCCTTGACCTTGGGCTTCTTCTCTTCCGGATCAGCAGCTGGAAGCTCGAGGAGGGAGAGGCACCCTTCCTCAGCCCTGGCGCACTTGGTCGCCAAGTTGAACAGCTCCAGAGATGTGCACAGGTCTTCATGAATCGCTGGCTCCTCTTTCATCTTGATGTCACGCATGCCATCGAAGAAGGTTGAGATGATGGCTTCCTCAGTCACCCTGGGGATCTTGAGGCGGGCATTGTTGAAGCGCTGGATGTACTTTTGCAGGGTCTCTCCTGGCTGTTGCTTGATGCGGCGCAGGTCACTCATGGCCGGGGGCCGGTCGCAAGTGCCTTGGAAGTTGGCGATGAAGCGAGTGCGCATCTCGTCCCAAGAGGAGATCATGCTGGGAGGCAGGTTTAGGAGCCAGGTGTGGGCGCCATCCTTGAGCGCCATGGGAAACCAGTTCGCCATGACCTTTTCATCCCTGTTGCTGCCTCGATGCCCAGCTCGTAGAGCTGGAGGAACCCCGCGGGGTCTGCAGTACTGTTGTAGCGAGGAGGCAGATCTGGCTTGAACTTGCCCGGCCAGGCCACGCTGCGCAGCTCGGCGGTGAAGGCGCGTCAGCTTCTAGTGGCTACAGGGGGCCTTTGGTGACAAAGGGCTTGATCTTGGTGGTCTCTGCTGGCCGCCAGCCAGCAACCACGGGTCTTAAGCGCTTTGGAGCAGAGCAGCGGTCATGGCGTCTTTGGTCTTTGGGAACACGCAAGCGACTTCTTGAGGGCGAGGGACCTCTTGGAAGCTCCTTTCTTGCTGCGCGGGCGCTGGACGCGGTGGGTCTCGTCCAGGGGCCGCGCGCCTTGGGGCCAGGGCGCCATCTTGAGGAGGAGGCGGCGGAGGTGCCTCCGGAGCTGCGTTGCCCATGCAGGGCGGAGGGCGATGCAGCGAGAGGGACGGCGCAGGGGAGCCCCCTACGGCGCTGACGAGCTCGGTGATGCGAGCGAGCCACTCGTCGTAGAGGTCGTCGACGGGGCGATAGTGCAGGAGCTCGCGTGCCAGGAGCAACACGGCGTGCGCGTCCACGGGAGCGCGACGAGCGTGCGACGACGAGCCTGCCGGAGTCAGCGACGGGGTTGTGGTGCGGCCTTCCCGCCGCACCGAGGGATGCAGCGACAACGCCTGCTGCTCGTTCCCCGCCGGGCCGGTGGCGGCGTGGGCGGCAGGCGACGGGGAACGACGGGGAGGCTTGCCGACGGGGGCCGTCTGGGCAACATGGGCCGCGAGAGCAGCCCGACGCTCGGCGTGGGCTCGGCGAGCGTCCGACATGGGCGCAACGGACGATGAACGCGAGGCGGTGGAAGAAGGATTCCGGCGCACCCCTACATGGTGCGCCAAATGTCGGATTTCGGGTTCCGGCAGACCCTTGAGGTTCGAACTCTAGGGTGCGCGCGAAGATCTCTCCCCTACCAACTCACGTCTCGAAGCCTCGCAAGGGATCTAAGCTAGAAAGATGAACACACAAGGGACACGACGTTTATACTGGTTCAGGCCACCATTGTGGTGTAATACCCTACTCCACTGTATGGTGTGGTGGATTGCCTCAGGGTCTGATGATGAACAATACAA
The DNA here is from genome assembly GCA_021605205.1 of Aegilops longissima. NCBI lineage: Eukaryota > Viridiplantae > Streptophyta > Magnoliopsida > Poales > Poaceae > Aegilops > Aegilops longissima. Next base: position 271,909,714 of record CM038676.1, read on the forward strand.
AGGGAGAACAGCCTCGCGAGGGGCTGTTCTTGAGCTGGTGCGATGAACTGCTTGGGTGAGTTCAGTCGCCTCTCTCTCTCTCTCTCTAGTCTACCCAAAACCTGGATCCCCAATCTCAGTGGTGGCTAGCTCTATTTATAGAGGGAGGCCCTGGGCCTCTTCCCAAATAATGAGCGGGAAGGGCGCCAACCATTGGCCATTTTGAAGGGGAACATTTAGTACACTTATCCTGACTAAAGTTGGTCTTCGACTGCCAAAGACTCTGACGATGACGCCATCCTGGGCTCCACGGTGACCTCCGTCCTGCCGCTCCGCTGGTCTTGGTCTTGTTACACTCAAACGTTAACCTTTGCCTGATGCATTGGCCCGTGCTTGCCCCCTTTGCATCGAAGGGGAAACATGGACACTGCGCAGGCCGGCGCCCGCCTGGTCTCGATCGTCATGGCTTGCGTCACGGGCACCTCGCGACGTACCCTGCCTTGATCTCTCTGCCCCCTCGTGAGCCCGCCTGATGAGGCTGCTCCTGAGGAAGCTTGCTGTCGTCCGCCCCGTGAGGCTTGGCCCCTCGCGAGGGTCTTGAGCTTGAGTTGATGAAGCTGGGCTGCACTGGGCCTCCGCTTGAGCCACGCCGCAGGCCGCAGGCAGGCAAGTCTGGGGACCCCCGTTCCCAGAACGCCGACAGTAGCCCCCGGGCCCAAGGCGCGCCCGGACTTGGCTTAGTAGAGAAGCGAAGGAGCAAGTGTGAAGCGCCACGGGCCCCAATAGCCTGCGGCCTTGGGCGCCACGTGGCGATTGATTGAACGTGGGCGTCTCCGCTTTCCCACGACGCCTCGGCAACCGTCCATCCGACTAAAAGGGTACCCGGGCCAGACTTACCTGCTTCATTCTCGTTCGCCTTGCTCCAGATCACCTTTCTCGCTCTTCTCCTTATCGCTTCCGAAATCCTCCAGATCTGCCTCGATCCCTTCCATCCGGCAAGCCATGGCGCCTCGTAAGACCCCGACCGAGGCCTGGTACTTGCCGGCTCTGGATCCCCCGAACGTGTCGGAGAAGAATCTTGCCCTCACGCACTTGATGACGGTGGCGCAGGGCAACGAGGGGGCGACTGTGCTCAAGACAGGCTCTGCCCAGCCTGAAGGCAAGGGGAGCACCTTCTACCCGCTCTTTGTGAGCGCCATCATCGCCGGTCCGGTGCCTCCTTTTGTGAGTTCTTCCTTGCTGTTCTTCGCCAATACAACTTGCAAGCTCTGCACCTCCACCCCAACTCTGTTCTTCTCCTGGCGATTTTCGCCTACTATTGTGAGGCTCATGTTGTACTGATGCCCTAAGTGGCCTTGCTGCGTCATTACTTTTCCCTCCGGGTTTCTGGTGCCCACACCACCGCATGTGCGGGCTTTATCACATACTCCAACTCCAATGCCATCTCGAAGCCTGGGAAGAGGATCGAAGGCTTCCGGAGCAAGTGGGTCAAGGTGGATGTTGGACGCATCCACCCTCGACTGGTGCTGCCTACGGGGCAGCCCAAGGCCGTTGATGCGTGGTCTCGCGCGGTGCTTGACGACCCCCGTGCGAAGGTGGTGCTGAAGAGGATGAACGCGGACTTGAGGCCAGGCAACTTGGGGACGGCGAAGCTGACCGGGGCTACGCTCCTGAGGGCGTTCCTGGAGCACCGGGTGGCTCCACTCCGGGGGCACTCGCTCCCATTGTGTAGGCTTGGGGAAGCAGATGCCGCCCTTCGCCTAAGCTCTGAGGCCCTGGCCGACGAAGATCTGGCCGCGGCTCTCCATTCCTTGGCTGGGGAGACGTGGTGAGCCAGGAGGGTGCTCCTATCCCCCTGTTCCTTCGCGACGACTGGGAGCAGGTGGTGAACGCCATGCCCACCTTCAACAGTGAGGGGCTGGTGCCAGCAGAAGCTCCCAGGGATCTGGTGGCGTTGGCGACGGTGAACGTGTCCTTCGACGACTCCACCGGGTGTGAGGAGGAAGAGGAGGAGGAGGAAGAAGAGCCTGACTCTGAGGCGACCGGCGAGGAGTCGGGGGAGTCCTTCCCTTGGCGTAGGTCCCGCGCCCTCTGCTCCATGCCAGACGACGACGAGGCTGGTGCCAGGCGAGGCGGAGAGGACTCTCCCTTGGTCCCGAGGAAGGGCAGGACGGGGCTGGTTCCCCCAGGGTCTGCTCTGGTCCCCGGGTGGTCTAAGGCCAGCTCCGGCCCTCCCGACGCACCTTCTGCCTCCGGGCCTCCCAAGGCTGACCCCAACTGTAGGCTCTCGGGCTTCAAGTTTGGCCGGAGGCTGCTTGAGTCCGTGAACGACTACCAGTAAGTGCTCGATTCGTGTTTTGCTTTGTTTTCGTCGCCAAGGCTTGACGTCGACATCCTGTTAGCCAGGCCGGCGCCTGCAGCAAAAAGGTTGAAAGGGGCCTCGGCGGCCCTACTTGGGGCGAGTTCGCCTGCCGGGGCAGCGCCTTCATCTGCGGGGAAAGGAGGCAGTGAGGCTCATGCCTCCCCTGCCCGGTCGTCTTCACGAGGCCAGCAGGGTCGCTCCTGCGAGGAGTCAGCCCCCATGGCCCCGCTGACTCTAGAGGTGCCTGCGCTTGATGCTGTCGCCGGGGTGGCCAAGGCCCAGGGAGTTCCTTCCTCCCAAGCTATGATCACACTGCCGTCCTCTCCGCCTATTCCACCGGCTCCCGTCTCTTCTGATTCTTCTGCCGTCCTAGACCGGGCTACCAACTAACTGAGTCGGTTGCGGGAGGATCTTTGAAGCGCGGACCCCCGCCTGGTGGCCGGGCGCCTGGAGCTAGCCTCTGGCTGGGCCCGCTCTGACGCCTCCGTCCGAGCGGTGCTGAGCCAGGCCGTGTCTGCTTCCGATGAGGAGAAGCAAGCCGCCTCCCAGGCCAAGGCCGCTCGCGACACTGCCTTGGGCGACGCTGCGGATGCCCGGGGCCGCTGCAAGGCGCTGGAGGATGAGCTGCAAGGCCTGCGTGACGAGCTCACCAAGGAGGTCCGCGACCACCAGGAGAAGGAGAAGGAGATGAAGGCTCGGGAAGCTACCGTCAGAGACCGGGACACCGAGCTAGATGATCGTCATGGCCGGTTGGAGACGCTAGAGCAGGCGCTGAGGCGGAGAGGACCGAGCTAGACGGCAAGGCGAAGGTCCTGGCCGAGGATCGAGTGGCCTTCGCGAAGCTGGAGGAGAAAGCTCACGCCGCGCTGAAGACGCTTTATGAGGGCGGCTTAGAGAGGCCGTTGGCTGGCGCAGAGGACGGCCCTGCCGAGCTGCTTCCCTTCCTGGTCCGTGCACTTGAAGATGTCGCGGACGGCCTTGGTCCCACGGCCGAGGCTGAGGCGCGTGCCCTGTCTTCTGTAGCGCTGACGCGTGTCCTCAGCCACGTCTACCTTCACAATCCCAACGTCGACCTCGACAGCCTGCTGGAACCTGTGAGCGGCGACCTTGCCGCTGCTGCTGCTGAGGCTATGAAAGGCCGAGCTGAGGCTTTGTTGGGGAGGTTCTGCGCCTTCAGCACCTGGCCCGGGCACGGTACCTCCAGCTTCGCGGCCTCAGGAGGTGGAGCCGCCCAACATGACTCCACCACAGGCGTCGGCGCCACCGAAAAGTGATCCCTTCGCGGCTTCTGTCCTGTTTCAGTTCCTGCAACATGCACCATGCCTCGTGGAGGCGTTTAAACTTGTGTTTGGCATTGTGAAAGAATCTATGGCCTGTAATATTTGCTTTTGAATTCCCTAGAATTTGCATTTTTCCCTCCTATTTGCTTGTGTTTTACGTCGGCAGGGCCCGGCCCGGCGCATACCTCAGCCGCCGTTAGCCCCGACAGGAAACCAGGACGGGACTAAGGAGTGAGGGGCTACGTTACCAGTTAGGCTCCTGAGTCACGATGCTCAGGAGTCCCCCTTGACGCGCAAACAGCAAGAAGGGGAGGGAGGCATAGGAGTGGATTTGTCGTTCTACATCAGCAGGGCCCGGCCCCGCGCATACCTCAACCGCCGTTAGCCTTTCGGAACTAAGGAGTGAGGGGCTACGTGACCAGTTAGGCTCCTGAGTCGGGATGCTCAGGAGTCCCCCTTGACGTTCAAACGAGTTTTCATACCTTGGCTCCGCTCGGGGAGGGGCGCGCGACGACCAGGTCCGAGGAACCTGGCTAGGTGGCATGCGCTCGGGCGTGGCCCGGGCGCAGCCCCCGTGTCCAGCCCCCTCGTGCAACACTCCCGAGGGGAGGCGTTGCGATGGTTCCAGACACTGAGCTCTACGCTCCCTGAGGTTTATACGGTCGTGTGCCGCCCTCAGTTGTTTATTACCAGTGCGGAGCATAGTGCTTCCGTATGTGTACGGGCATAGCCGCTCCTCGGCAGTGTCATTAGCCAGCGCGAAGCATGGTGCTTCCACTGGTGCGTGGGAGGGGGCTCCCCTCCGGGAGGAGCCCCCAGGGTGCTTACAGCCCCGCCCTGACATGTGGCCGGCACGGTAGGGCTAGGAGAGGTGTATCTTGGCACCCGTGAGCCAGCGCGGGAGTCACGAGGCCCTACCTCGAGGCGGGTTGCGCCTGGCTCTGGGCCTTTATCAATGGTATGTTCCTGCAAGGTGGTTAGAATGCAAATGCTCTACGTCCTCAGGTCCCGACCCTCGAGCAAGCTCAGCCGCTGCTGGTATGACAGGTCGTGATGCCGTGGATCAAGGCCAGGGGGTGAGGGATGGAGAGCCAGTAAGGGCCCATGAGTCGCGATGCTCAGGAACCCCCCTTTTAACGTTCAAGCGCTTTGCATGAGAGTGGAGAGGTCCGTCATAGGCAGCAGACGATAATCATGGGAACCAGGTTAAGCATGGAGGAGCAAATCCATTTAGATAGATGCGGAAAAAGCAAACGCCACTGGGTCAGGCCCGAGCAGCTTGGGGATAATGCAGCCCGAGGGGCGCCCCCAACAAGGTAGGCAAATAACATAAGCAAAACGGATACATGCCGCAGGGACGGACCCACGCGACCTGGCAATGATGCAGCCCTGTGGGCGCTCCTAGCTGAAAATGGAACTTTGAAAGATGTCACCTGATACCGTTGGAGATGAAGGGATGCTGAAGTAGAGGATGACGCGTGGTGAGGAAGCCGACCCTCACGAGCTCCCGGGGCCAGGAGCCTTTGGAGGCTCCGGGGGCGCAGGTGGATCTTCGAGGACCATCTCCATCTCCTCCAGGACCACGCAATGCCTGATCTCCTGAGCCTCCAGAATACTCCTCAGCAGGCGCTGATGAGGAGCAGCCGCGTTCGGCAGGCCGAAAGGCATGCGAACGTAGCTATGAGTGGACCCTCGCAACGCCCCACGCGCGAAGGCCAGAGGCGCTCTGAGATGAGGCTCGGTTGAGCCCTGGTACGTCGATGCAGACGCGCAGCCCACCATCCTCGCCTGGATGGGGGGCTACGGCGGGCAAGCGGCGGCTGCCGTGCATGACTCTTGACTCCTGCAGCTCCTGAGTGTTTCTCGCGATGAACTCCTGAGGATTTGGCCCTCCTTGCCTCATACCTTCCTGAGGGAAACGTGCTTTGAAGCACGCCTCCAAGTGGTGCCCGAGCGCCTCCCTTGTGACCTTGGCAAAGTCGGTGGCCCTCCAGGAGAGAACCCCCGAGCCTTGCCCGAGGAGGGCGCCGGGCGCGCCTTCCTCTGCGACAAAGGGTGGCGCCCCTTGGACAGGCGCGGATCCTGACGCAACGCCTCTGGAGGTGCCTGCCTCCTGATGGTTTGGTCCAGGTGAAGTCTTCCTCTTCTTAGGGACTGCCTCGGGAAGGCTCCCACTCCTGTGATCTGGGTTTTCAATTGTCGCGGCTTGGAAGGCACGCTCAAGAGAACACACTGCATCGTTTTCCTCATAGGGGACTATGATGACTCCACCGCTTCCTGGCAACTTGAGGACATTGTAGCAATGGTGAGTCACTGCCAAGAACTTGGCCAGGGCTGGGTACCCGAGGATGGCATTGTATGCACTGCAAAAAAAATACACTTCCATGATGATACGTGTTTGTCACAGTAGGTCGTGTTTTCTGTCATGCATGTACATCCATGACAAATTTATGACAGAATCAAGATAGTCATACCTGTCTTTGTCGTAGAAGTGTTCCATGACCTTACCAAAATTATCATCACGGAAGTGTCCACTTCCATGACGATAAATCGCGCGTCACAGAAGTGCTTTCGTCAAGGGTGACCGACACATGGCATCCACCGTAAGGGAACGCCGTTAAGCTATCGGGTTGGGTTTTGGATCCGATAACCCGTTAACAGCCCTGACCAATGGGAAATTTCCACGTGTAAAATTCTTATTGGCCGGATGAAAGATGTGTCAGCTCGTCAGTGGGTCAGATAGGCGCCAATGATATGTCGACACGTGCCACGGCCCACCACTGGCCCATTTAGCTTACAAAGCCGGCCCGTTTGACTTGGTCAAAAGTTACCGGGCTGGCCCATGAAAAGCCTGTTAACGGTGTCTTCGCAAATAGCCCATTTTACGGGCCATTAGGCACTAAAGGAAATCGGCCCAACAACGTCATGTGGCCCGTCGAATATAACACCAGCCCATTTCACTTTCGGCCCATGTATGGCCCATGACGTCTTTCGGCCCATATGAGGCCTTCGTATCTTTCAGCCTTTTACAGGCCCACGGTGACTCTAGCAAATAATGAACGGTAATTTTCTTTGTACCCGTTAACGGCCCGTGATTTACATGGGCCGTTTCCAGCCCGTGTTAGCTTTCGGCCTATTGACGGCCCATACGTTCTTGGGCTCCTTTTCGGCCCTCGATTACTTCCGGCCCGTTACTGGACTGTTCCCCTAATGGGACAAATTTGACCCATGGCAAGAGTCGGCCCGTTACTGGCATGTTCCCCAAATGGGCCAAATTCGGCCCATGGCAAGAGTCGGTCCGTTACTGGCCTGTTACCATAATGGGCCAAATTCGGCCCATGGCAAGAGTCGGCCCATTTCTGGCCAGCCCGTCCTATATTCTGGCCCATTAACAACCCATTATGCCTGTGACAAAATTAAGCTTTTGCAGTCTTACGGCCTGTTAACGGCCCGTTACCATGCTGGGCCGATACCAATTACGCCCGATTACGGCCCATGTAGACCCATTTATCCGACGACCCGAGGCCCATCGATTACAGGCCCATTTATCGACGACCCGAGGCCCACCGATTACAGGCCCATTTATCGACGGCCCGTAGGAGACCCATGGATCCTACGGCCCGTATATGGCCCATGGGTAGTTGCGGCCACTAGCAAACCAGGGAAAAAGAAGACTAGGTAATAAATAAGGCCCAAACTAACGCTAGGCTATTAAGGCGATTGCACAGATTACATCCACTCGGCATCAAAGATCGCCACCAGTGCAAATATAGGGAACACCCTACACTATACAAAAATGGCTTGCTGTTTTCTTCAGCCGGTGGCTGCACGTTAAGAATAAATTTTGTATCGCACCAAAACAAATTAAAACTATATAACAAAGGAAGGTTGGCATAAAACTTAACATTCTAGCGATAAATGCACCACGAAGTTCGAAGCTCGGTTCATTTGACCTGGATTACGTTTTCATGTTGTATTGTCGATGGAACACCATAACCCTCGCCTTCATTTCCCCTAGGCTCCTGAACAACATAGCAAATGTCTAATAGTCTGGTTTCAAAACCATGCATATCTTGACGACATTGAGCAATGTTTCTCCTTGTTTCACAAAGGGCCTCTGTTAGGGAATGGACTTGTGTTTGGAGCGCAGATACAACATTGCTTTGAGCTTGCATATCTTGATCATGAGGCAGTTTGGACGATATTGCCTTAACAACCAACCTAGTATTACGCAGGAACGTGCTTTTGGCACTGTTAGTGGACAGGTACTGACCCACTGCAGCAAGAGCTGACATTGCGGTTATAGTTGCCTCACCACCTTTAGAAGGTGGCGGTTCCACCATTTTTTCCATAGCTCACTGAAAAGTTGAGGTTTTACATTAGTAGTACCAGAACAGAAGATATTAAGGAGGCAGCAAAACCAAACAAAATAGCTTTGGTCTATATACGAACTTATTCGGTGAACCCATGTAAAATATTAGTTGTATTTTATTGCAAAGTACATAATAAAACCAGGTTCCAAACATATGACCATGTACCATCGCTAATGTATTGTCTATTTCTTCACATTGTATTGAGGGCTAAGGATAAAGAGACGAAGTTTATAATATGGTAAGCATAGTATGACATCATTCATATCACAAAACAACTGAGAACAGATAAACAGGCAATTGTAACGTTGTGTGGGCAAGTCCAGCACGGAACTAGATTATGGGTCAAGCTCAAAGGAACATCACTCATCCCTTTTAAACCTTGTAAGGTGCAATGATACGCTAAGACAATTGTGTATAAAATCGAAAAGAGTAATAGACATTGGCTGCAAACCATGCAGTTCAAGGCACAAGTCAGAGTAAGTAGTAGTTAAAAGGCATGAGGATTAAGGACTTACAACAGCGGCTTTGACTGGTGCAGTCATGCCCTTCTTCTTGCTGGTGTGACAGTCCTTGAAGATTTCCACAACATTTGGTTCAGGTACTTTTTGGTCCTTGCGGGCTTTCCTCTGCATTTCGAACAAGTCAATATAGATATGATAATATGGTACAATGAAAAGAGTGAAACAACAGCTAATTACAAGAGCCTCGCAGTGTGCAATATAGCTATGAGATCCTGTCGTCTGTTGGAATTCCACTTTCGTACGGTTGGCCTTGTTCTTTGAACAGTTCACCTACAAGAAGATAGATTTGTGTGGCACATGCGTCAATAGGACTTCAACATGTGATTTGATCACATATATATAATGTACCTGATACTTCGGATCAGACCAGTGTTTAACAAGGACCCTCCAGTCTTCATTCGATATATTTTCCACTTGAGATGTTTGGGAAAGTTCACTGTTAGCCTTGCCTTCAAAGTGAGTTTTCCTCTAGTTATACCGATATCTTGTCATGAGAGCAGACTTGAAAACATGGGTGCAAGCTTGTCCTGTTGCATCATCTTGGCTATCCAACTTGAACCTCATCTATTGAAAATTATGGGAGTCTCATTATCAAGAACCTAGAAAGTATGGGACAGAGCAAGACGATATTACTAGTTTCCATACATAACCATACTTACAGATAAATGGTCGAGGAAGGTGTTGAACTGGTTTCGTCTTTGTCATTCTGTCTTGAATCCATGTTGGTAGGATACGTACATGACACCTAACGGCAACCGCTGCCTCGATACTAACTTGGCTGACTCAGAGCATCACGTGGCCTTTTAAACCTGCCTCAAAACGGATCTCCATTCTTCCTCCTCTAGATTTAGTTAACCTATCGAGCATTATCCCCGATGTTTGTTTCCTCTTGCGCCTAGGTGCTAGTCCAACAACAAACATAGGAAGTGTTAGTGTACATCAAACTGTGAGACTACATATAAAGAAGCATGCAATCAGAACTTGACTCAGCAACTACCTTCTTGCTGTTTAAGCTCACAAGGTTCATCGATATTGACAACTAGTCTTGTGTCAAGAGTGCTTGGGAAGTAGTGTCGGTGGCAATGGAGCTTGGGAACGTGCTGCTAGCTCGAGTTGGCCGACGAGTATGTCGTGCATTTGGTAGTACTGTGGTAGGTGTTGCAAGAACTAGGGCTGTCTCTGCTTGTTTGGTGGCAGCTATTTGTTTCGCTTGGCTTTTTGCAGCTCGTGTAGCATGGGATGCCGTGTTAGTAGAATTTTCCGTTGGACTTTCACCTCCTGTTGCACCATTAGTACCAGCAGAATCTGCAGGATTCATCCGCTTCTCATTCCCTGCCATTCTCTGTTTCTTCCTCTTTCTCTGTGCCATGTTAAGTCAAGCCGACAAGAAAAACGAATAACAATTTAGTTCTTCAGAACAAATTGATGCGTGATGTAGACGAATAAAACTTTGATGTTAGACAACCACATGATAGGAGGATCTAATATGTATGAAAAACAGGACGGAAGAGATAACCAGAACTATGATGTGTAAACTAAGAAGAAGACATTTCACCGAATTAGAAGCAATGCAATGGAAGGTAGACACCATATGAAAGATGCTACAAATATCGCTCTGCCAAGTTAACGGTGTCTCAAAGATAAATGGCGTTTAAACAAATGTGAAGCAAGACAAGAAATAAATCATATGCAAGATGCAAACAACATCACACTACCATGTTAGAGGTCTCTCGTCATTAGTGTCATTGCATATTTCCAGCATTGCATATTCACAGCTTATGATGTGTAAACTAAGGAGAAGGCATTTCAACAAATTAGAAGCCATGAAAGCTAGACACCATATGAAAGATGCAAATAATATCTCTCTACCAAGTTAAAACTGTCTCGTCATAAGTGCCATTTCAACAAATTAGTAGTACCAGCTAGAAAAGAATGTGAGATGTAACCTATATCACACTCCAAAGTCAAACGTGTCTTATGATAAGTGATTGTTGCAGGTTACACAACAGTAGTAATTTGATGTAAGAACATGGTGTGATAGAAAGATATTGTATGTTCTAGAAACAGGAACACGTGTCTTATTCAAGTATAATGTGTAAAGTAAGCAGATGGAATTCAACAAAATTAGAAGCAATACAAGCTAGACATCACACATAACATGCAACCACATATAACAGTGCCAAGTTAGAGGGAGCACCAGTGATGCTGCACTAGGGGAGACGTGCTCATCATAAACACAGCTTCGTTGAGTGTCTATGCATGTGTTGTCTTGGAAATCATCTTGGGGGTGTGGAGGAGTAGAAACTGTAGAGGCCCTCCGTTTGGAAGGAGCACCTTTATCCGCTGCCTTGCTAACTTCCTTCCGCTTTATTGATTTTGAATTGTCAAGTAAAACCGACAAGAAAAAGCAATAAATTCTCTCTTCAGAACTCATTGATGCATGATACTGACAATCACTACTTTGATGTAAGGCAAACACATGATACCAGGATGGAATATGTACGAAAAACAGGACGGCATGGCATGTTCACAACTATTTGTGTAAACTAAGCAGAAACCATTCCAGCAAATAAGAAACAATGCAAGCTAGACACCACATGAAAGATGCAACCAATATGACTGCCAAGTTAAAAGCGTCCCATCATAAATGGAATTTCAACAAATTAGAAGCAGCACATGCTATAAATCATATGAAAGATGCAACTAATATCGCACTGCATATACTAAAGGTGTCTCGTCATATTGATTGATGCGGGATACAAAAAAAACAATAGTTTTATGTAAGGACATGCTTAATAGACAGATGTACTATGTACTAAATACAGGAAGGCATGTCACATTAACAGGTATAATGTCACATTTACAGGAGTATAAGCTAAGCATACTAGCACATGTAGTTTAACCAGATTGGAAGAATTATAATCTAGACACCATATGCAACATGCAACCACATATCACGCTGCCAAGTTAGAGCAAGCACCTGCAATGCTAGTGTAGGGGAAATGTTGTATTCAACTATAGAGGTACGTTCACTATATTCATCTAGCATTTCTGTTTCTTGAGAATCATGTCGGGAGGCTGACGCTGCATTCTTTAAATGAGTAGTCCCCTTGCCTGCCTGCCTCGTCATAAGTGATTGATGAGGGATACACAAGAACATTAGTTTGATGTAAGAACATGGTTAATACATAGATGTACTAGTATGTACCAAAAAGAGAAAGGAATGTCATATTCAAAGGTATAATGTGTAAGCTAAGAAGATGCAATTTAACCAAATTGGAAGCAATTCAAGCTAGACATCCGGCTGGAGTGGTGAACATGATCATCTAGGACCTGAGAGCCTGGTGGGAGGCGGGCTGCTTCGCCACCATCGCGGATTTTTAGTTGGCTTCCAGGTGATGCCTTTCTTTGCTGGGCTTGTCACTGGCTCGGACAGTGCCCTGACTAGCTATTTGTCTTCTGGTGCTCACGGGATGGTGGTTCATGTAAAAAATATCTTTCCTTATCTTAATAAAGACCGACTTCAGCCTTTCGAATACAAGCTAGACACCATATGGAACATGCAACCACATATGACACCGCGAAGTTAAAGCAAGCACCTGGGATGGTGGTTCATTGCGAGCGAGGTCATCAACTCCAGAGCAACGTTTACCGTCTCCATCTACTGACACTGCACCCTTTAAAGCGCTATAACGTGTCGCGCCTAGCCGCGTAGAAAGCTGGCACGACTTGTCTCTTTTCTTTTTTGCTTCGCTTTCGGTAGACTCTGAAATACCCTTGCATAAAAACACAATAGTGAGAGTATGGGTGAAGTGTGTGCAGAACTAGTGCACTGTAAAAGTAGCAGATAGCAGGTGGCTGAAAAATAAATGACAGGAGACATATGATAGCTCTACAACATTGCATGGCAAACAAAATTAGATTCTACTCCGTATGATTTTGTAATATATGAGCACAGAAATGCAGTACTCCTCCAAAGACACCACCACATGTGGTCATATCTAAGATAACAATCGACTGAAAATAAATAGGTCAGTCGATTTTTTTAATGAACCGTCCGATCTATAAGGAACGGGCAGATGGCCTTCGTCTACCTCCCGCCAGTCACTGTTGACGATCTTTCTCGAACCGCCAGCGACCACCGGCCTAGACCCGTGCCTCCGCCGCCCCACCCTCCCATCAACCTCACACCACCGCCGTTCTTGGCAGCGCCCCCAAGCCATCCCTTTAATCCTGAGCGACCTCCAGATCGGGCGCCAGTATCTCTAGGCCACAGACGCCCCTAAGATAAACACCAAGGCGCTGCTTCCCCGGCGTAATAGTCATACTAGCGCCTGTTACGCTGGGGAATGCTTCCGTCAATTGGTAATCAACTGGCAAGAAATTAAAATTCAGGGGGGCGACGGACCTCTAGCTAAGGTGAAATAGTATATGAGGAGAAACCTTGTGCATCGCGAGTTACTAGGAACATCTAGTATCAAGAAGAAGCAGTCAACTAGTGTCTTCTGTGGGATGAATACCATGCAAGCAGAGACGTAAGATTTGCACGAATAAGGGAAGAGGAGTACCTTCTTCGGTTGCCGGTGTGGTCACCTCCACATGTCGCGCCGATCTTCTTGTTTTTACCGGGAAAACGATGTTACGGAGGTGCAGGCTTGGGCGAACCCATGGCCAAATTGTTGATCTGTGTTGCCGTGGCTGTATGTCGGCGAGGGGAAGCAGATCCGAGGCGGCGAAGGGCGGCGTGTAGGAACAACTCGGTGTGGTGGAGGTGGTGAAGTTGGAGCGGCGGCGGTGAGGCGCAAGACGGCATGGTTGAACTGGCTCGGCACGCGATGGCTCGGCCTCGGCTTCAACTACTAGCCGTGGAGGGCGTTGCGGTTGAGGTTGCGGTGGGCGGCGGCGTCGGGTATCGGCTCGGCGTGATGGAGGAGGGCGGGTTGATGGGTGGGATGGGGTGGCGGACGGAGGGCGCCGGGTTTCGCGGCTGGTGGAGAGGTAGTTTTGGCGCCCACGGAGTACTGAATGGGGAATCGACGGGTGGGGGGAACCATGTTTGATGCAGGACGCGCTTGTTTTGGCTTTTTGCAGAAGATGGGGCGCTTGTTTGAAATTTGGGAAAGTACAAACTTTGCCCCCTCTTAAATTCGGACCTCTCGTGGGTCGGGGTAGGATGGTAATCCGAGGTGTCCCAAATAGTGGGCGGGAGCGATTTCGACCGCGCGCATGTGTGCTTAGGCGGCCATTGTGTATGAATTATTTTTGGAGGCGGTTGCGTGGCGTCTAGATGAAGCTACAAACCTACCCCGGTTTAGACCTTTGGACGTCGGGCCGGTAGGTTTCACAGGTCGGAGTTATTAGAAAAGTAATTTCCTTGTACTACCAAACATTGGTCTCACGCGGTTTGAGTAGTAGAGGCTCTTTTAGTAACTTCGTTTGAAATTTTGAAACACAAGCATTCACGTTTAGAGTACTCTTGAACTATGAGGATTGACCTAAATAGACAACATTATATTTGACCTTGTATGTTTGAAAACCTCATTAAATTATCCGCTTCCTTTTGAAATTTTGACACTTGAAAATCCTATAACTACGATTATTTAGGAATGGAGGAGCTAAATTTGAATCTATTTTGTACACGACTACATATGCTATTATGTATAGAATCAGAGCAAATATTGGTACCCCCATAGTTTAGGTACGGTTTACAAATGCCATGATATCAAATTCAAATAATTGAATGGACTTCATGTTGAATTCGATTTTTTTAAACCACCTTAGGTTGAATTCAAATGTATGCTAGTTCATAGGTAGCTATTTATAAATGTCCATTGTGTAACTTTTGTATGTATAATGTGCTTTACACACACAACATGAACTATACTCACGTTTATATTCGATTGCTCAAGCGATGCATTGTCTGGAGTTCAAAATACTAACTATGTGGATCAATTGTGTCGAATAATAACATAGACATGCTCAAATTCGATAGAATATAGATGTCTGATGGATTAATGACCGCTCCTTACGTGAATTGCAAATATCATGATCCCATCCTAATATTTGGATACAATTTATATCTTTAATCAATGTGTAGAGCAGTCTTTTACGTGTAGTTTCACTCTCCATCGGTGGTCTCTCACATGCTCACACACTCTCTCCCGAGGTGTCTTTCTACACACATTCTATAGATATAACCCTCCCTCCCTCTCGTAACCATTTACAACTGTTTTCACTAACCTTTATCACAAGCACTCTTCCTCTCGCAAACATACACACGCACAATCCTCATCGACCCTTTGTATATACATGGACCTGCCTACGTGTCTCATGTACGCACATTATCTTTACGCCTGTCTCTCACGTATTATCTCACACCTCTCTTCCTAATCGATGAGTATGATTCTAGCAGAGCATTCTATAGGATGCCCCTTAAAGTTAGGTTGGATGAATAGTAATATCAGAGATAAAGGGGTTACCTTAGTCCGAGAACATAGGGTTACAAATCCTAGCCGGCTTTGTCAGTGGACACAGAGTCCTTCAGAATTCTGCTATTCTTGTCTTGTACGACTAGTCATCCATGGGGCTTCCTAAATGTGTCATGGGCCGACCAATGTGGCGCAGGATGGAACCGAACCAAGGGCCTCACCTCGACCCATCGGACCTCACGCGGTGACACACCCTCGGCCCCCACGTCTCATTATCTTCTCACACCCACACATACCAACACAAACACCACACACACAGAAAATTTCTCCTGGTGCCTCTATTCCCTCCCCCCTTGCATATACACACTCAAGGGAATGGAATATCTTGTCGTGACGTCATATTCGTCTCTCTCTCTCTAGACCACCCTCATTTCTCGTGCTATCTCTCCCACGCCCCCCCCCCCCTTCGGCCCCTCTATCCATGCCTCTCTCGAATACGTAATACATACACATACCTCTCTAGGCCCCGCCAAATGCATCAACTACACATTCACACATGTTACATCACGTACCCCATTGATCTAAAAAGCCCTCTCTTCATGTTTATTTCGCATACAACATTCCTTTTGAATAAAGTGTGGCCAAAAACTTATTTTAGAGTTTCTACATATATACAACATTACAAAGTTATATGGAGGAGTACGAATGCTAATTTGCATTGCATTGTGCCCACAATGATATTTATTCCGCACTGTGAATTTGTATATTTTTATACTATATACAAAGTTAGTCATAATAAAGAGAAACGAAGAGCATCTCTCTCTCCATCGCATACCCCCCCTGTACGCCCCTTTCACATATGCACACAAAACTATCTCCAGGTCCTCTAAAAGTAAGCTCCCAGAAAATTCACGCGTGTTTCATCTTTCTCTCACGATATATGCAATGACGATCATTGTATTTGAAGCGAAAGCATGATACATACATTGGACTTCATAATCCATTCATTACGGTCACCGTTTACGTTTAGTGGTTATTATACAGTCACGGGCTCACCGTACAACTTTGTATTTGCTCATGACATGACTAGTTGACCAGTTGAACGCTCCACGTGGCACCTCTAGTGTTGCATCACATTATCTCACTAACATCGTGCCCACCTGCCGACTTGTATCAACACTATTATAAAATACATAAAATACACTCTTATAAAAAACAGAGTTGGTGATGATGGTGTGCCTGCCATCCTGCAATATAGGCCGTCCGATTTATATCTGACAGATAGGAAAGAAACTATGGCAATTTTGCAAAAAGGTACCCACACACCTCTCCACATTTGCAAATAAGGCCTTCCCTCGTTCATCCTTTTCTCTCACAAGATAAACAAGTCATACAAATGCATCTTGATGTTACGTGCAACGCACGGGCATCTTGCTAGTAAGAATGAAAACAAACGACAAAAAAATATTTTCACGGTGGTGCGAAGTCATGACCGCGAGCACAGCGGACAAGGTGGCCTTGTATTGGTATGCTGAGCCGTCTGTTTTAACACACATGAGCTGGCGTGGTGATTATATACACACACGCACGCATGCACATGAACTCCATCCACGCAACACTCACACAAACACATGCACACATGCACGCACGCAACACTCACACGGACACACGCAGCCACACACGCACGCAACACTCACACGCACACACGCACGCATTCATGCACACACCAGTACACCACAAGACCAACACACACTCTCACACTCAAGTGCTCAACCTACACGTGCATGTGCACACATCAGGCCCTGACAGACACATACGCAACCAGGTGATTCCCGCGCACGGGTTGGAGCCTTGTCGCGCCTGCATAAATTTGTGTTTATCTGACCTTTTCCCTATGCAAACTGACAGGTGGGACCGACAAGGAACATGGTCAATTTAACTAGTCAACATGGTGCCACGCAGACTAATTGGTCGGTCAACAGAGTGCAATCCGATGTTGAACTATGAGCAAGTGACCGGATAATCATCGCAAAACGTATATAGTGACCGTAATCAGCTTCTTCTGAAGTTCGGTGACCGTATTACGCTTTTCTCTCTGTAGGCCCTCCAAAACTACATCTCTACATGTTCTCGCATGTTACATCTAACAACTATGCAATACAACACTACTACTACACTCTAACACAATAAATCATATGTGTTTTTAGTTTTACTAGATATCATATTGTTACTTATAATTAGTCAGTTTGCATACATTAAAATTGTCTTTGAAATGTATGGCCAGTATCATCTACCGCGCAGGAAAAATCCCGCCCTTTCCTGTTTAATCAGGTTTGTATCAATGGATCGTGCGAAACAACAAAACTATAGTACTATACAGTACAAGTGACAGTTCACTGGGCCGTCGTGTCATCTACTCCTCCGTCGTAAGAGTGGAGCGCTCTCTTTCATAAATCTTCTAGTCCCTTTCGTCGACAAGTGGGACATCAAGCTACCGGGTCCACGTGCCATACCGGAATATAGTGCAGAGCAGCCGGGGTGAAGCACCCCAGTCATGGCGCCGGCGTAGTAATGAGCAATGAGGCGTCAAATCACAAAGTTGCACCTTTCCCGCAGTTAAGTTGGAGGGACGAAGTAATAATCATTGTTGAGGAAATCGTTAACTGGTAGTTGCTCGGTTGGCTGGTGAGTAGGGGATTAATCGGCTAATTGGCAAGTTAATCGGCCATTTAATCAATTAATCGGAAGATTTATCGGTTTATAGGCTACTCGGTGACCCTACGAGTGGGGATTAATAGTCAAGTTAACTGGTTAATCGGATGAATTCTTGAACAGGGGTAATAATGCTAAAAAAAGAAGTTGGAGGGAAGAAGCAACCATCATTTCACTCGTTGCTGAATCCGCTTCTCCCTCATCTTCTTCAACATAACCACGTGTTGCTTCTGCCGTTGTTCTGCCTCATGTGGGACGCGGATCAACTTGGTAAAGCACTGACACGTGGGACCGCATGTTAGCAAACCGCCAGGACAACGTCCTCCGAAAATACGAAACCTCCCCGCCATCCACGCGGCAAAATCACCTTCCTTTTACTAATCTTTGATTCTATAATTTTTTAGATCAATATAATTGAGATTTGTATAGATAGCACACAGGAGCAAAACCAAGTGGTACGGTTAAGGGCATCCACAATGTGTAGCCAAATGTGAAAATAGCTTTTGGCATCGTGGGAACCATTGTGGACGGTGTTGCCAAAGCCAAAAATATGGAACCGAAGCTCCCTGATTGATTGATTGAAGGAATAGAAAAATGCAACGTCTCTCCTCTTTCTCCATGCTTGGACACATGTAGGAGTAGTACAGTATAGAGCACAGAGTCTACTCCCCTGTCCCTTCTATCACAAATCACAAAGCAGTGAGGCGTCAAATCACAAAAGCATGGACGAAGCAACTATCATTTCACTCTTCGCTGACTCCGCTTCTCCATCGTCTTCTTCGAGAAACCATCTCACCGCGCTAGTACTCCTAGTAGTAGTACTAGTAAAGGACTTCCTGGATGCAAATAAGGCAGTTGTCTCGGCTTGCAGGCGGCACTTGCGAACGACTTACCGTGGTATCCCTCAATGGTGTTCTCCGTCGAACGCACTTCGCCAAACCACAAAAAAAAATCGTTGACGTCACCGCAATGGGCAAGGAATTCAAATATAGTTACTACCTCCATTTTTTTGTAAACAAGGCCAGTATATCAAAATTACAATTTGCAAAGGGCCACAAACACTAATCGAGGCAAAATTGATGGGGTTAGCAACCAAGGACATTAATATCCCCTGCATGCATGCGGAAGTGAGAAGGTTCGTTTGCATGGCGCTGCATTAATCAAGCGATGAGGAGTGAGATGGTTAGCTCTTTGGTCTTTCGAGAAAAAAATACGCATTAATTGACACGTGAAACAAGGATGTGTATCGAAGGAAAACCTCGCCTTTCTTTTTTAACACTAGTATTGTAGTACGTACGTACTTATCCTGTTTGGGTCTAGGCCTTGCATTGCCAAACTTCGCCACACATTTTTGCCAAGCTTTCCTAAAGTTTTCAAAATGAGACGGAGGTACACTTGCGCATGGCTGTCGCGGTCGCACCGCACCCTCACACGGTCGCTCCTGCACTCCACGGTTGCACCGCACCCTCACACAGTCGCTCCTGCACGCTGCAAACCCAACCAAGGGAACGCACCCTCACTGACACGTGCCGTCGCATGTGAACAAACCAAACTCAGCCATCCTATCGCTGACACATAATTTTCGTTCATAGAGTATGTTTATCCAACCACAGTATCCGTACAGCCCGTGCGGTGGTCTGTTGGGGAAGAAGAAGAGGTGAGGAAGAAGGAAAAAAGGGTTAGGAGACGTAGGATATTCATCCAACTGCCTGAAATGGTAGACTGGACCAAGTCAGGCGACTTGCGTAACAAATAGTATGTTTTTACACAGCAAAAGATCCATAATAATTAAAACAACAACATAAAGAAAAACTATCACTGCTCGCGGAAAGAGACGGCCTCATCGTCTTTGGCTGCCGGCGCGAACCAGCCGTCGCTGCCGACGTGTGTCTCCGCACCGTGGTTGTCCTCGGCCTCCGGCTACTCGTTCAAGCGAGGCGTCTGGGCGCTCTGCACAGACGAGAGCACAGCCCGGTTCAAGTCGAGGACGTCCGGTTCCGCCTGCAGGAGGGCCTCAATGGCAGCGGTATCCGCGCGCTCCGCGTCTAGTCGAGCCTCCGCCGCCCGGTTCAAGTCCAGGACTTTCGGGTCCGCATGCAGGAAGGCGTCGATGAGAGCGGCATCCGCGTGCTCTGCATCGAGTCGAGCCTCTGTCGCCCGGTTCATGTCCAGGTGTAGGACCTTGAGAAGAGGTGTCTAGAGGGGGGGTGATTAGACACTAAGTACCAAAGTTGCAGTTTTTAAGTTTTCTTAAGTTTAAGTGGAGTTTAGGCACAATTTCAACATTCACAATACATATCAAGCAAGCATGCAAAGAGTATATGAGCAGCGTGAAGTAAAGCATGCAACTTGCAAGAAAGTAAAGGGAAGGGTTTGGAGGATTCAAACGCAATTGGAGACACGGATGTTTTTGGCGTGGTTCCGATAGGTGGTGCTATCGTACATCCACGTTGATGGAGACTTCAACCCACGAAGGGTAACGGCTGCGCGAGTCCACGGAGGGCTCCACCCACGAAGGGTCCACGAAGAAGCAACCTTGTCTATGCCACCATGGCCGTCGCCCACGAAGGACTTGCCTCACTAGCGGTAGATCTTCACGAAGTAGGCGATCTCCTTGCCCTTACAAACTCCTTGGTTCAACTCCACAATCTTGTCGGAGGCTCCCAAGTGACACCTAGCCAATCTAGGAGACACCACTCTCCAAGAAGTAACAAATGGTGCGTTGATGATGAACTCCTTGCTCTTGTGCTTCAAATGATAGTCTCCCCAACACTCAACTCTCTCTCATAGGTTTTGGATCTGGTGGAAAGAAGATTTGAGTGGAAAGCAACTTGGGGAAGGCTAGAGATCAAGATTCATATGGTAGGAATGGAATATCTTGGTCTCAACACATGAGAAGGTGGTTCTCTCTCAGAAAATGTATGTTGTAAGTGTAGGCTCGTTCTGATGGCTCTCTCCACGAATGAAGAGGAGGTGGAGGGGTATATATAGCCTCCACACAAAATCTAACCGTTACACACAATTTACCAAACTCGTTGGGACCGAATCGTTAAACTCGGTCGGACTGATTTAGTAAACCTAGTGACCGTTAGTGATTTTCGGTGGGACTGACATGCATCTCGGTGAGACCGATTCGGTTAGGGTTAGGGCATAACGTAATCTCGGTAAGACCGATTACACAAACTCGGTGAGACCGATTTGGTAATAAGCTTTCCAGAGAGTTGGTCAGGCAGACTCGGTGGGACCAATTACTCAAACTCGGTGAGACCGATTTGGTAATAAGTTTTCCAGAGAGTTTGCATTGTAATCTCGGTAGTACCGATTGCTCAAACTCGGTGAGACCGATTTTGATAATGGACATACACAGAGAGATTACAACCCCATCTCGGTGAGACCGAGATCCCTATCGGTAAGACCGATTTGCTTAGGGTTTGTGGCAGTGGCTATGACTTGGAATCGGTGGCGCCGGATAGGAAGAATCGGTGTGACCGATTTTGGCTTTGGGTTTAGGTCATTTGTGGATGTGGGAAAGTTGCTGAGGGTTTTGGAGCATATCACAAAGCACATGAAGCAAGAGGCTCATTAAGCAACACCTCATCCCTCCTTGATAGTATTGGCTTTTCCTATAGACTCAATGTGATCTTGGACCACTAAAATGTAAAATGAAGAGTCTTGAGCTTGAAGCTTGAGCCAATCCTTTGTCCTTAGCATCTTGAAGGAGTTCCCACATCCTTTAGTCCATGCCACTCCATTGTTGAACTTATCTGAAACATACTAGATAAAAGTGTTAGTCCAACAAGAGATATGTTGACATTAATTACCAAAACCACCTAGGGAGCACTTGTGCTTTCAATCTGCCCCTTTTTGGTAATTTATGGCAACATACATCAAAGCTTTAGATAAAGATATAAAGAATAGCAAGAAAAGCTTTGGAAAGACATGTAACAAACATAGGCTCCCCCTACATGTATGCAGTCATGTGAATATGGAACATAGAAGCATGTGAGAGCATAAACATGATAGAGCAGTCAATGTGTTACATGTATCCTGGCCATATGCATCAGAGCAAAGAATGTTGAAGAAAATACCTTCATGCTCATGAGTCCTTCTTGCAAACAATATATACATCAGCAAGAATTCCTCATACACATGATTGTGATGCATATACTTACCTTGTAGTCTTGAGTTGTCTTAGGATGAAATGAACCTGTGTAAACAAGATTAGATAACACAGATACTTCTACTAGCCAGAGCAAACAGAAGAAACCACAAGAAAACCAAGACTGGGATGACATGTAGAGAGTGAGTACTAAGTACCACATTGGATTAGACATGTCCCCAAGAGTAAAGATATGCAATGAATTTAAATGATTTCTTTCCCTTAGATGTCTTCCTCCCCCTGAATCTAGCATGGGATACTGGGAGAAGATAGGGACTAGAAAATCAGAGCTGAAAAATCAGAGCTAAAAGATATGAATGATGATCAGAGCTAATGTATGCTAATGCAAATAAGCACAACAGATCATATGAACATGTCTCTCCCCTCAAGAAGACATGTGAGCATCTCTCCTCTTGAACACCAAGCATCTGGGATCCTTGAGAAATACTTCCTACTTAAGTATTCTCTCCCCCTGGAGATCTCTCTCCCTTTGAGGGTCTCTCCCCCTAGAAGATCTCTCTCCCCCTTAAGGATCTCTTTCTAAATGATAAGCTTTGATGTTCTCTCTCTCCCCCTTTGACATCAATTTCCAGGAAGGGTCTACTGGAATCTGTCGAATGAGTTTGGTCCTTGAGACACATAACAAAGCAATGATAAAAATGTGATGCTTGTAGAGGACAAGATTCATTGAGTGGAGCTGGATCAGAAGAATCACAGAATTATGTGGCAAGATGTTTTTCCTGTTATGAAATCGGTGGCACCGAGTGGTACGCTTCGGTTGTACCGAAAAGATTCGGTTGGGCCGAAAATAACAAGTCGGTGAAACCGACTTCATCGCAAAGAAAACACTTGTCACCTCAGCTCACTAAACTAGTAAGATCTCACAAAGATTTGCAAGGAATTTACTAAAAGATGTGCAATGAATTGGAATGTAGAATATGCAGAACAAACAGAAAGAAAGAAATCTAGATGAAGTTTTTTTGAAAGGGGAAACAAATATGCATGAGACAAATGCAAAAACACAGAAAAGATCACAAGAGAACTTCATCTAGAGATGGTCGGCGACAAAGTCACCTATGTTAGAGTATATTGACTTAGGAGTCAAGTGAGATCACTTGATCATAGGTCATACTCATCGTTTAAGCTCAAAATGGGGTTGCCATTTTTTGTTTAAGCATCTTGATGTATTCACATCTTGTCGAGTTGCATTTGCTCATGACTTGGAGTAAAGCTTCTCTAAGATGGAATAACATACCTTGGTTTGTGGTGTTGTCCATGTAGTTGAACTTGTGTGGGTTGCTCAAGGTTGATGTAGCTCATCAAGAATTTGGAGCACCACTTGGAATTTTAGTCCATCTACCTACATGGGTTAGTTCTGGCAAGGAAGAGCACTTGTGTATCCAAAATGACAATCATGAAGCTCAACATAGAATTTGTCAAAGGATATGTTTGAATGGTTTCGTGCTTCCTTGTCTTCAACCACCATGGTGTAGAGACTTGGTGATGTAGAGATTGCTCAAGATATGAGTAGATTACAATCTCATGGAGTTTGATTCCACCAAGTACCTACATGGGTTAGATAACATGCAAGATACAAATATATCCAAGACATAACATTTTCATCATAAGAGAAGTATCAAGGATTAGTCTTAAGCTCATGTCTTGCATGTATCCAATGGAGTTTCTACTCCAAGTTTGAAGCATCGATGATGTTCAATTCTCCTCTTAACCTGCAAAACACTTTCTCATCAAGAGGTTTAGTGAATATATCAGCTAATTGCTTTTCTGTGCGAACATGTTTAAGATCAATGTCACCCTTAGCAACATGATCTCGAATGAAATGATGACGAACTTCAATATGCTTAGTTCGAGAATGTTGCACAGGATTATGACCAATTTTAATAGCACTTTCATTGTCACAGAGAAATGGAACATGTCTCACATATATCCCATAATCTTTAAGAGTTTGGGTCATCCAAAGTAATTGAGCACAACATGAACCAGCGGCAATATATTCAGCTTCGCGATGGATAAGGATACCGAGTTTTGTTTCTTGGAGGACCAAGACACAAGAGATCTACCAAGAAATTGACAGGTACCCGAAGTGGACTTTCTATCAACCTTGTCTCCGGCATAGTCCGAGTCGGAATAGCCAACAAGATCGAAAGAGGCCCTCTTAGGATACCAAATGCCAAAGTTTGGTGTATGAATTAAGTATCTCACTATCCTTTTCACGGCCTTAAGATGACATTCCTTAGGAGCAGCTTGATATCGTGCACACATGCACACACTTAACATGATATCGGGACGTGAAGCACATAGATATAACAATGAACTGATCATAGAGCGATAAACCTTTTGATCAACCGGTTCACCGTCTTTGGTCAAGTCATTATGTCCACTAGTAGGCATGGGTGTAGACATACCTTTGTGTTCTTGCATATTGAACTTCTTGAATAAGTCCTTGGTGTACTTTGTTTGAGAAACAAAGGTACCTTCCTTAGTTTGCTTGATTTGCAACCCAAGAAAGAATTTGAGTTCACTCATCATAGACATCTCAAACTTCTACGACATTAGCTTCCCAAACTTTTCACTAAAATGAGGGTTAGTCGAACCAAATATGATATCATCAACATAGATTAGGCACACAAATAGTTCTCCATCAACCCTTTTAGTAAAAAGAGTAGAATCAATTTTCCCAACTTCAAAGCCTTTTTCAATAAGAAACTTGGTCAAGCATTTATACCAAGCTCTACGGGCTTGTTTAAAACCATAAAGGGCTTTGTGAAGTTTGTAAACATGATTGGGTTTCTTAGGATTAACAAAGCCGGGAGGTTGCTTAACATAAACTTCCTCCTCTATCTCACCATTTAGAAAAGCACTTTTAATGTCCATTTGGTACAAGGTGATATCATGATGATTAGCATAGGCAAGTAAGATGCGAATGGACTCAAGTCTAGCAACGGGAGCATAAGTCTCACCATAGTTCATACCTTCGACTTGTGTGTAGCCTTGGGCGATGAGATGTGCTTTGTTGCGAACTACTTGTCCATCTTCATCTTGCTTGTTGCGAAACACCCATTTGGTACCGATGACATTGTGGTTGTTGTCGGGCTTCTCAACCAATGTTGAAACTTGATTCCTCTCAAAGTTATGTAGCTCTTCATGCATAGCATTTATCCAATCCGGATCTTCCAATGCTTCTTCAACCTTCATAGGTTCAATGCTAGAGATGAAAGAATAGTTTTCACAAAAGTTAGCTAAACGAGTTTTAGAGCGAGTGATTCTCCCGGTTTGAATGTCATTGTAGATTTGCTCAACGGGATGATCTTTAGCAACTCTTGCTCGAACTCATGAAAGCTTTTGCTTGGGTCTTCGTTGAACATCTTCTTCATCTTGTTCTTCTTCTTCTTGGCCTTCTTCATTGTTGGCATTGTCGTTCTCTTGTCGTGGTGGAGAAGGAGGTTGTTGACGTTCATCTTGATGCACTTCCTCGTTTTCTTCATCTTGGTGTGTCCCACTTGTGGATGCTTCCGTATCAACTCTTGGTTCACCTTGTTGTGAAGTTGAAGCTTCTACTTGGACGGACGAGGTACTCTCCTTCACCTCCGATGGACGAACCTTGCCAATGGCCAGGTCTTGAATTGCTTCCGAAGGATCTTTGTCTCCTGCATCAATTGGTAATTGCTCTACTTGTGAGCCGTTAGATTCATCAAACTTCACATCTACTGTCTCTTCAACCTTTCGGGTCAAATTGTTGTAGACACGGTAAGTGTGAGAGTTTGAGCCATAACCTAGTAGGAAACCTTCATGAGACTTAGGAGCAAATTTAGAGCGAGGATGCTTATCAAGAATGTTGCACTTTGAGCCGAATACACGAAAGTATCCAACTTGGGTTTTGTTACCGGTGAGGAGCTTGTATGCCGTCTTGCCGAGGAGCTTGTGAAGATACAAGCGATTTGTTGCATGACAAGTTGTCTCGACCGCTTCCGCCCAAAAGTGCTTCGGCGTCTTGTACTCATCAAGCATCTTTCTCGCCATTTCAATGAGCGTCCGGTTCTTCCTCTCAACAACTCCGTTTTGTTGAGGTGTGTAAGTAGTCGAGAACTCGTGTGAAATCCCTTCTTCGTCAAGAAGGGTGTCCACATTTGCGTTCTTGAACTCCGTTCCGTTGTCGCTGCGAACCTTCTTGATCTTCACTTCAAATTGATTTTGAGCCTTCCTTGCGAAATTTTGGAAGATCTTTTGGACCTGCGATTTATCATCGAGAAAGAACACCCACGTAAATCTTCAAAAATCATCAACTATAACTAGACCAAAAGAATTTCCACCGAGACTCTTATAAGAGTTGGGAACAAAGAGATCCATGTGAAGTAGCTCGAGTGGCCTCCTTCTAGTCATGATGTTCTTCACGGGATGCCTTCCTCCAACCTGTTTACCTGCCTGACAAGCGCTGCAAAGTCTATCCTTATCAAATATGACATCGTTAACTCCAAGGATATGACTTCCTTTAATAAGCTTGTCAAGGTTTCGCATACCAACATGACCTAATCGTCTATGCCACAACCAACCTTTTGAGGATTTAGCATTGAAGCAAGTTTTAGGTTGAGCCTTTTTAGTGAAATCAACAATGTATAGATCACCTCTACGCACACCGGTAAAGACCATTTTGTGATTATCTCGACGAAACACTTGGCAATCTACTTCAGTAAATAGAACATTGAAACCGAAATCGGCAAGTCTAGATACTGAAAGTAAGTTGTAACCTAGAGATTCAACGAGCATGACATTTTGTATGGAGCTATCATGTGATATGGCCACCTTACCGAGGCCAACCACCTTACCCTTTGAGTTGTCACCGAAAGTGACATACTTTCGAGGACTATCATTATCAGCAAGCTCACGGAACATGTCTTTATCTCCGGTCATGTGATCGGTACATCCACTATCAAGAACCCATTCCTTTCCTCCTGACATATATCCCCGAAGATTTGCCATAAGACCAAAGTGTCTCATTGCATCATCAAGATCGAATTCACTATCATCATCCTCATCATAGTATCCATGTTCAACATCGTCATGTAGTGGATCAAGTCCTAGAGAGGGTGAT
Source organism: Aegilops longissima (assembly GCA_021605205.1). Lineage (NCBI taxonomy): Eukaryota > Viridiplantae > Streptophyta > Magnoliopsida > Poales > Poaceae > Aegilops > Aegilops longissima. The sequence continues at coordinate 271,936,638 of CM038676.1, forward strand.
TCATTAGAATGAGTTTGACAATAATCTTGTTTATGAATTCTTATAGCTTCGGAAATAATATCACTAATAATAACAACATTTCCTTTGGCACACATAAGGTTTGTAAGCTCAAATAGACGATCACCAAACATAGGATCACTAGTATTCATCTTACTCAAGGCAATAGACTTATGAAGAATTTCATCAAGATTCTTCAAGGAATAATCAGGAAATCGTTCCTCAAGAAATTTCCATATGGTGTAGGCACATATAAAGGTAGGCAAGCATCCAATCAAGTTTCTAGGCAATCCTCTAATGATAAGTTCGGCAGTTCTAAGATTCCTAATCATGTCAATTGACTCATCACGGGTAGGATGCATAGGATCAACATAAGGAGCACAAGGGCTAGCAATGTACTTGTTCAAATGATATTGATTGAAAATAACAAGCATCTCATTTTTTCACTCATGAAAATACTCACCATCAAGAATAGGCACTCTATGTCTAAGACTCACAATAGTAGACTCATTCATCTTCCTCCAATGGTGATTGTCGGTGTCAAAACCGGCGGATCTCGGGTAGGGGGTCCCGAACTGTGCGTCTAGGCCAATGGTAACAGGAGACAAGGGACACGATGTTTTTACCCAGGTTTGGGCCCTCTCGATGGAGGTAAAACCCTACTCCTGCTTGATTGATATTGATGATATGGGTAGTACAAGAGTGGATCTACCACGAGATCAAGGAGGCTAAAACCTAGAAGCTAGCCTATGGTATGATTGTTGTAATGGTTGTCTGTCCTACGGACTAAAACCCTCCGGTTTATATAGACACCGGAGAGGGCTAGGGTTACACAGAGTCGGTTACAATGGTAGAAGATCTACATATCCGTATCGCCAAGCTTGCCTTCCACACCAAGGAAAGTCCCATCCGGACACGGGACGAAGTCTTCAATCTTGTATCTTCATAGACTTGGACTCCGGCTGACGATGATAGTCCGGCTATCCGGACACCCCCTAGTCCAGGACTCCCTCAGTAGCCCCTGAACCAGGCTTTAATGACGACGAGTCCGGCGCGCATATTTTTCGGCATTGCAAGGCGGGTTCCTCCTCCGAATAATTCATAGAAGATTGTGAACGCCAGGATAGTGTCCGGCTCTGCAAAATAAATTCCACATTGCACCGTAGAGAGAATAATATGTACACATGTTCAATCTGCTGACGTATTTTGTGGCATGACGTCATACCACCACCAAGCCTTTACTTGAATCGTTTTTTATTATACCACCTCAGCGCGTTTAGCGAAGTGGTTTCCTTGGCACGTCTTGTCGAAGCAGAGATCGTGTTCCCCTTATTCCGGGATTCCCATCAATACGGACGTGGGTAACCCAACTGCGCCATTGATGGTGGCGCTTGGGAGACAAGCGAGTTTTACCAGGCCGGTGGGGACGCATAGTCTTCGTCCGCCCATATATAAGGGGATAAGGATCCACCTTTTTTACCTACGCCTTCTTCCTCCTTTGCTTATCCATCTCCGCGCACTCGAGCTCCAGCGCCCAAGCTCGCACATCTCGCCTCAACCTTCTCCAGCCATGTCCGGAGCGGGAGGCAAGTGGATGACCTCCTTCGTTATGGAGGAGCACATCGAGAAGCTGCGCGGCGCCGGATACCTGTCCAGCGACATCGCGCACCGGCTGCCCAACAAGGGGCAGCTCATCCCCACCCCCAGGCCCCATGAGAGGGTCGTATTCCTCCCCCACTTCCTCCGCGGACTGGGCTTCCCACTTCATCCCTTCCTCCGGGGGCTCATGTACTACTACGGCCTGGACTTCCACGATCTGGCGCCAAACTTCATCCTCAACATCTCGGCGTTTATCGTCGTGTGCGAGGCCTTCCTCTGCATCCAGCCCCACTTCGGCTTGTGGCTAAAAACCTTCAATGTCAAGCCGAAGGTAGTGAAGGGCGTCCAAGAGGAGTGTGGAGGCACCATGGTGGGAAAAATGCCCAACGTCCTCTGGCTTGAGGGCGCCTTTGTGGAAACCATCAAAGGGTGGCATCGGGGTGGTTCTATATCACCGAGCCGCGGGACCCTAAATGGGCAGCGGCCCCCGAGTTCAGATCTGGTACCCCCATGCAGCTCACCTCCTGGAAAGAGAAGGGCTTGCTATGGGGCAGTTCGGAGGAGCTAACCGGAATCCAGTCCTGTCTCCAGACCCTGGTGAACAAGAAGCTCAAGCTTGTCAACATGATCCAGGTCATGCTCGTCCGCAGGATTCTCCCCTGCAAACAACGGGCCTTCAATCTGTGGGAGTTCGATCCGGCACAGCACCGGACCCTCAGCGGGCTCTTTGACACAACGTACGAAGCTGCCTGGAGGGTGCTGTTCAAGGGCGGAGAAGCCCCCGCATCCGCAACTGAAGATCGCGGATTCAGCACCAAGCGCCCGGCCGGTGTGGTAAGATATGTTATCCTTTATGGGACATTTATTTCCTTCATAGTTTGACTCTATTGCGGGATCTAAAACTCCCGATGCCTTTAACAGGACTGGCAGAGGACGTCCGGACAGGTTAACTGTCCGGCTCCCCTCCCCGAAGAACCAGCGGATGCCCGTTTAACGGGGCTGCTAGTCCCGGCACTCTATGTGGTGCCGGAGAAGATGGCCAAGAAGAAGGCCGTGGGAACCCGAAGGAGTTCCCGGCGCCAGGTGGTATCGGACTCATCGTCCGATGGCTCCGAGGCGGACTCTTCCCCCGAAGACGGGGAGGTGAAAGAGGACTCTCCCCAGGAGGGGGGAGAGAGGAAGAGGAAGGCTTCCCCAACGGGGGAGGCCGAAGGGTCCAAGAGAGGAAGGACCCTTCTTCCGGACAGCTCCGCCAACGCCAATGTTGGCGACGAAGGGTGGCCCTCAAGGGCCAAGCCTCCGGCAAGATCGTAAGTATCCGGATCCCTGAGTGATTTATAATTTCTCTTTCGTGCCACATAGTGTCCTTCTAATGCCGCCCACTACCTGTAGTCCGGCCGAGGATGATCTTCCCGCTTCATCGAGCGGGTCCTTGGCTCCGTCGGATGTGGATTCCATTCCGACCGCCTCCACCCCTCGTGATGCTAACGACGCCGAGGTGGGATCCCAGGAGGGGACCCATCAGGAGGAGGCTCCAGAGGTGCCGCAAGGCAGCCTCCCGGACTTTGCGCCGGACTCCGTGCCGGAACCCGCAGTGATTCCGGAGTCCGGCAGGCGGCCCCTTCGTAAGAAGGGCAAGATCGTGACACCGGCAGCTTCCGTCCAACCGGAGGCGCCGGACAACTTGTTGGAAGCGCTCAACGGCGCTTCCATCAAGGAAGAACACCGCACTATTATGAGTGCGGTGATTAAGAAGGTTCAGCTCGCCAAGAGCGGGCTGACCGAAGCTTGCAGCAGCCTTCTAACAGGCTTTGAGGTAAGAAGTTTTAAAATATGTAATGTAATACCGCATATACAGTAGCCCCTGATGCTCGGTTCGGTGTTCGGAAAGAAAAACCGGACTAAGGATCTAAAAAAGATATACGCAGGAGTTCTAAAAATTATGTCAATATGGGTTTGCAGGCTGCTGCTTGACCTCTGCCAGACCGATCTGGAGGTCGGTGCTTTGAAGCAGAACCTCGAGCGGTCCGAGAACGAGCTCGGCCTTGCCAAGAAGCAGCTCGTGGACAAAGAAGATGAGTAACACCGCATTAAATTTGTACCTTACAGAAAAGGATTTTGGTTGCAATAGAAATAACAAGGATAACGTGGGTACTGCAGGGGCCACGAACAAGGTGGCGACCCTGAAGGAGGCCGTGTTCGCTGCCGAACGTAATGCGGCCGCAGAACGATCAGAGCGAGAGGAGCAGGAGGCGCGGGTGGCGGAGGTGCGGCAAGAGCTCCAGGCTCTCGTGGAAAATCATGAGAGTTTGGAGCGCGACCCGAAGACTTGAGAGTCCGAGCTTGCCTCGGCACTTGAAAGTGCCAAAGCCGCTAAGGCCGGGGCCCATAAGGCCCTCCAGGAGATTGAGGCGGTGAAGAAAATAGCGGAGGGTAAGGCATTTTTCATGCAAAGCAAGCATGTGAATGTGAATTACCTGTTACTTACCCGACCGAGCTCTCGAGGCGCTTGCAGATCTGCCTGCAGGCGTGTCTCGATGCCGCCACATTCTACCATGCCGAGGAGGGAGCTCAACGAAGAAGGTCTTACGGTCTCGGATCTTTGAGGCGGACATCCGGTGCCCATTAGCGACCAGTGAAGCAGCTGGTCGAGCTCCACAAGGTGGCCGAGCAGGCCATGAAGGGCCTCATAGTCCGGTTTGTGGCACAAGAGGCCATGCACAGGAGCTACTTCGGCCTCGTGCGGCGCTGGTGGATGTGTGCCCCTGGGTGGAAGTCATCAAGCGCTCCGCCTGCATTGAAGGTGCCCGTCGGGCCCTTGCCCGCTGAGGGAGTCCTGGATTAGGGGGTGTCCGGATAGCCGGACTACCGTCATCGGCCGGATTATCATCGGCCGGACTATCATCATCGACCGGACTCCAAGACTATGAAGATACAAGATTGAAGACTTCATCCCGTGTCCGGATGGGACTTTCCTTGGCGTGGAAGGCAAGCTTGGCGATACGGATATGTAGATCTCCTACAATTGTAACCGACTCTATGTAACCCTAGCCCTCTCCGGTGTCTATATAAACCGGATGGCTCTAGTCCGTAGGACAACGAATAACATCAACCCTTACAATCATACCATAGGCTAGCTTTTAGGGTTTAGCCTCCTTGATCTCGTGGTAGATCCACTCTTGTAAACATCCACAATATCAATATCAATCAAGCGGGGCGTGGGGTTTTACCTCCATCGAGAGGGCCGAACACAGGTAAAACATCGTGTCCCTTGTCTCCTGTTACCATCCGCCTAGGCGCACGCTTAGGATCCCCTACCCAAGATCCGCGGTTTTGACACCGACATTGGTGCTTTCATTGAGAGTTCCTCGTGTCGTCACCGATAGGCTTGATGGCCTCTTCAATCAACAACGACGCGGTCCTGGTGAGACTTTTCTCCCGGACAGATCTTAAATATTCGCGGCTTCGCCTTGGGCCAACTCACTTGGCCATCTGGAGCAGATCGAAAGCTACGCCCCTGGCCGTCAGGTCAGGTTTGGAAGCCTAAACTTCATGGCCGATATCCGCGGGGACTTGATCCTCGACGGGTCCGAGCCGCATCTAAGTGCGCCGCACTGTCACGATGGGCACGACCTAACTCTGCCGCCGGACAGCGCCTTGGAGGCCGCACATGAATCCGCTCCGACCTATAGTCCTGGAGCCGATCGCGCAGATCGAGGACGGGTGGCTGGACACCGCCTCGGGAGCTGCAACTTCCACGGTGATGGAGCCGAACACTGACCCTGTCCCGCATATAGCTCATGACTCCGAGGTGCCGGACTCCCTACCGGACTCCGAACCTCCTAAGCCCCCGCCAGTCGAATCCGATTGGGCGCCGATCATGGAATTCACCGCTGCGGACATCTTTCAGCACTCACCCTTCAGCGACATCTTAAATTCACTGAAGTGTCTCTCGCTATCCGGAGAGCCCTGGCCGGATTATGGCCAGGATGGTTGGGACACGGACGACGAAGAAATTCTGAGCCCTCCCACCATCCACTTCGTAGCCACTGTCGACGATCTAACCGACGTACTCGACTACGACTCCGAAGACATCGAAGGTATGGACGACGATGCCGGAGACTATCAAGAACCAGCGCCACAGAGACCTTTGGAAAACCACCTCATCATCGACATATACATGGTGGACACCCCAAAAGATGGGGACGGCGAAGAAGCAGCGGAGGCAGATTCCTTAAAGAAACAGCCCAAGCGCCGACGTCAGCGGCGCCACTCTAAATCCCGACATAGCAAGAATGGAGATTCCGTCACAGGAGATAATAACACCCCAGAAAGTGCCGAAGACAACCCCCTCCAGCAAGATTCAGCGCAAGAGGAGGCAGAAGCAAGCCCTCACGAGAGGGCGGCAGACAAAGAGGTCGAGGATTATAATTACATACCTCCCTCCGGAGACGAGGCAAGCCTCGACGACGACGAATTCATCGTGCCTGAGGATCCCGTCGAACAAGAGTGTTTTAAACGCAGGCTAATGGCCACAGCAAACAGTCTAAAGAAAAAGCAGCAACAACTTCAAGCTGATCAAGACCTGCTGGCCGACAGATGGACCGAGGTCCTCGCGGCCGAAGAGTATGAACTCGAACGCCCCTCCAAAAGCTACCCAAAACGCAAGTTGCTCCCCCGACTAGAGGAGGAAGCATACAATCCGGCATCAACAGCGCACAATACGGCAGACCGACCACCTCGTGGCCGCGACAGAGAGGCATGTAAGCCCTCCACCAAAACCGTCCCTCGGCACCCCTCAAAAAGCGCAAAGCCACGGGGGAACGCGCCGGACTTGCGAGACATATTGGAGGACAAGGCAAGACAATCCAGATCTATCTATGGATCACGTGGGCACCCCAAGACCCACGACGAATACCTTCGCGCCGGATACAACTACTCCGCCGGGCGAACACTGGCGAACAACGCTCTCTCGAGCTACGTCGCGATATTGCTCAATCTGAGGCGCCAGACACCCACTATGCTTCATTGGCGAAGTAATGGATCATCAAATCCTCAAAGGTTTAAACCCGTTAACATCGAATCCTCGATGGCACAACAGACCCCGCGGTTTGAATCGAGGATTACCTCCTTCATATACACATGGACCGCGGCGACGATCTTCACACCATCAAATATCTCCCGCTCAAGATTAAAGGTCCAGCCCGACATTGGCTTAACAGCCTGCCCGCAGAGTCAATTGGATCACAGGAAGACACGGAAGCCGCATTCCTCGACAACTTCGAGAACGCGTCGATGCGACCACGGGCCTTGATGACCTAAGCCACATAATCCAGCAGCCGACGAATTGGCGAGCAATTGCGGACACGGTTCTTAACAAAGAAAAATCAAATCGTCGACTGTCCGGATGCAGAGGCCCTCGCTGCCTTCAAACATAACATCCGCGACGAGTGGCTGGCTCGGCACCTATGACAGGAAAAGCCGAAATCCATGGCAGCCCTCACGTCACTCATGACCCGCTTCTGTGCGGGAGAGGATAGCTGGCTAGCTCGCAGCAACAACCTCAGCAAAAATGCTGGCAGTCCGGATACCAAGGACCGCAATTGAAGGTCGCGTCAATACAAAAACAAACGCCACATTAACAGCGATAGCAATGAGGATACGGCAGTCAACGCCGGATTCCGAGGCTCTAAACCCGGTCAACGGAGGAAGCCATTTAAAAGAACTACTCCGGGTCCGTCCAATTTGGACCGAATACTCGACCGCTCTTGTCAAATACATGGAACCCCCGAAAAACCAGCTAACCACACCAACATAGATTGTTGGGTATTTAAGCAGGCAGGCAAATTAATTGCCGAAAACAATGACAAGGGGCTACACAGCGACGACGAGGAAGAAACCCGGGCGCCGAACAACAGAGGACAAAAGGGATTCCTCCCTCATGTTCGGACAGTAAATATGATATACGCGACGCATATACCCAAGAGGGAGCGGAAGCGTGCACTAAGGGACGTATACGCGATGGAGCCAGTCGCCCCAAAATTCAACCCATGGTCCTCTTGCCTGATCACTTTCGATCGAAGAGACCATCCGACCAGTATCCGCCATGGCGGATTCGCCGCATTGGTTTTAGACCCAATCGTTGATGGTTTTCACCTCACGAGAGTCCTGATGGACGGCGGCGAGCTGAACCTGCTTTATCGGGATACGGTCGCAAGATGGGCATAGACCCTTCAAGGATTAAACCTACAAAGACGACCTTCAAAGGCGTCATACCAGGTGTTGACGCCAATTGTACAGAGTTGATCCACATGAAGTGGTCTTCGGATCCCCGGATAATTTCCTAAGCGAGGAGTTAATCTTCGACATAGTCCCGTTCCGCAGTGGCTACCACGCTCTGCTCGGACGAACCGCGTTCGCAAAATTCAACGCGGTGCCGCATTATGCATACCTTAAGCTGAGGATGCCAGGCCCTCGTGGAGTCATCACGGTCAACGGAAACATGGGCGCTCCCTCCGAGCGGAGGAGCATACAACTCTCGCGGCGGAAATACTGAGCAGCCTTTTAAGGCAATTCTCGAGTCCGGCCGTTAAGCGGCGGACACGCCAAACGCGTGGAGCAAAATCAACCAAGACCACAGCACGTTCCGAACGCAGCGTAGCGATGCGGCTAACCCCAGCCCTTGCACAATTGCAAGACAAACTCTCCGCGTACATAATTACGCCTACGGAATACCATGGGTCTAGGGAAGGGGCACGACCACAACAAACCAGTGCGGTTCGACCACACCAGGGGCTCCCAAGTGTGTCTCTCTTTTCTTTTATTTTTTTTCTCTTTTTTATATACAGGACTCTGTCCGGCAGCGAACCTACCGAGCTCATGATGCAACAGCCAGGGAGGGACAAAGGCTGCGACGAACACTCAGGTGGTCTCCATTACGAGCATTAAATTTGTTAAATACACCATTCCGCGGCCTACCCCTGGAGGGAGACACCTTTAATTCGTCCAATCCCTTGCTTTCCGCACTATTTGTATCATTTCGCACTCATAGCAGACCTTCTTGGATAAAATGCAGCACTTTTTGCCCATATTGCATTACTTTCTATATATATATGTTCATTTATGACATGTTGCATCCGTATATTTTGGTACGGTCGAATACACCAGGGGCTTATGTTCCCCGCATTATGGTGTGATAAGTCCGAACACTTTCACAAGTGCGGCACCCCGAACTTATAGCATTATATGAATCGGCTCCGAATCATGTCTTGGGTCAATAGTTGGGTTTGCCCGGCTCCCATGTTTGGCACCTTACGTTACCGTTCTATCGGCTAAGGTAGCACTGGGAGAACCACTGCGATTGCACCCCGGTTGAGCCGGGTTAACGCCTCAGTGGAGAAAGCTAAAACTGACCGTCATGATAAGGCGAGAGACTGGTCGTTGTTCGAGAGGTTTTTTCGGGTCCTTAAAGGCCTACGCCGCTTCGAGCGAAGTTCCGGATAATGTCCGACGAAGGCGTGGATAGCGCCCCAAATTCGGTCTTCCGAATACTAGGGGCTTCTCCGAATTTAATATTATAGAATTCTATGGCTAAGTGAGAGTGTTCAAGCATTATAAGTCCGGTTGCCTTGTTCGTCGTGTTGAGCGCCTCCCTAGATGGACCCAAATATGGGAACAAGAGTGCTCAAGTTTATCCCGAACACCCCAACACTAGTGGCATGGGGGCTGAAGCCAACGACTTGCCATCTCTCAGATTTTATAAGCGACCGCATGAAAGGTAATATTTTAAATTAAACAAGCGTTGCTTAGCGCATATGAACAAAGTTTTCAGCGCACAGGATACTACATAGCGAGTTTACTCAATAATTACATCTCGGGGGCACTCATCTGCAATCTTGCGGGCACCCTTCAGGACAGTCTTATAGTACATCTCGGGCGTACGATATTCCTTGCCCGTTGGTGGCGCGTCAGTGATCAGCTTCTCCGCATCCAGCTTGCCTCAATGCACCTTTGCGCGGGCAAGGGCCCGACGAGCACCTTCAATACAGGCGGAGCGCTTGATGACCTCCACCCAGGGGCATGCATCCACCTGCCGCCGCACGAGGCCGAAGTAGCTCCCAGGCATGGCCTCTCCAGGCCACAGCAGGACTATGAGGCCCTTCATGGCCTCCTCAGCTACCTTGTGGAGTTCGACCAGCTGCTTCAGCTGGTCGCTAGGGGGCACCGGATGGCCGGCCTCAGCATACTGAGACCAGAAGACCTTCTCCGTTGAGCTTCCCTCCTTGCCACGGTAGAAGGCGGCGGCATCGGATACACTACGAGGCAAATCTGCAAACGCCCCTGGAGAGCTCCGAATTCGGGTAAGTGTCAGGTAGTTTACATTAACATGCTTGCTTTGCATGAAAAATGCCTTACCCGCCGCTATTTTCTTCACATCTTCCACCTCCTGAAGGGCCTTATGGGCCTCGGCCTTGGCGGCTTTGGCACTTTTGAGAGCCGAGGTAAGCTCATACTCTCGAGTCTTTGAGTCATGCTCCAAACTCTCATGCTTTTCGATGAGAGCCTGGCTCTTGCCGAACCGCCGCCACCTGCGCCTCCTGCTTTTCTCGCTCTATCCGTTCCGCGGCCGCACTACGTTCAGCCGCGGACACGGCCTCCTTCAGGGCTGCCACCGCGTTCGTGGCCCCTGCAGTACCCATGTTATCCTTGTTATTCTTTTATTGCAGCCTAAATCCTTTTCTGTAAGGTAACTATTCAAAGTGGTGTTACTCACCTTCTTTCTCCTGGAGATGCTTCTTGGCACGGCCGAGCTCTTGCTCGGACCGCTCAAGCTCCTGCTTCAAAGCACCGACCTCCGCATCGGTCTGGCAGAGGTCAGCAGCGCCTTTGCACACCCATATTGACATAATTTTTTGAGCAACCCTCGATATATTTTTTTTTCCAGATCCTCGGTCCGGCTTTTCTTTCCAACACCGAACCGAGCATCGGGGCTCTTGTCTATGCGGTATTACATTACATAATTTTAACTTCTTACCTCAAAGCCCGTTAGAAGGCTACTGCGAGCTTCGGTCACCTGCTCTTGGCGAGCTGTACCTTCTGAATCACCGCACTCATGATAGTGCGGTGTTCTTCCTTGATGGAAGCGCCTTGAAGCGCCTCCAACAAGTTGTCTGGCGCCTCGGTTGGGCGCGGGCCGCGGCGTCCGCAGTCTTGCCCTTCTTGCGAAGGGGCCGCCGGCCGGACTCCGGAACCACTGCGGGTTCCGATGTGGAGTCCGGCGCAAAGTCCGGGAGGCCGCCTTGTGGCGCCTCCGGAGCCTCCCCCTGATGGGTCCCTTCTTGGGATCCCACCTCGGCGTCCTCAGTGGCGCGAGGGGTAGAGGCCGTCGGGAGGGAATCTACATCCGACGGAGCCAACGACTCGCTCGATGAAGCGGGGAGATCATCATCGGCCGGACTACAGGCAGTATGCGGCATTAGAGGGACGCTATGTGACATAAAAAGAAATTATAAATCATTCAGGGATCCGGATACTTAAGATCTCGCCGGAGGCCTGGCCCTTGAAGGCCATTCTTCCTCGCCAACGTTGATGTTGGCGGAGCTGTCCGGGGAATAGTCCTTCCCCTCTTGGACCCTTCGGCCTCCCCTGTTGGGGAAGCCTTCCTCTTCCTCTCTCCTCCTGCAGGAGAGAGTCCTCTTCTCCTCCTTGTTTTCGGGAGGAGTCCGCCTCGAGTCGTCGGACACCTGAAAACGGAACTCTTCAGTACCGTGGCCTCCTTCTTGGCCTTCTTCTCCGGCACCACGTGCGGTGCCGGAACCAGCAGCCTCGCTAGACGGGCGTCTACTGGGTTTTCTGGCATGGGAGCCGGGCAGTTGATCTGCTCTGCCTTCTTCATCTAGTCCTGTCAAAGGAAAAGGGGAAATCAAAACCCGCATATAGTCAAACTATGAAAAACATGTGTCCCGTAAAGGGGTAGAATCACTTACCTCGTCAGCTTGGCGCTGCGAGCGGAATCCGCGATCTTCAGTCGCGGATGTGGGGGCTTCGGCGCCCTTAAACAGCACCCTCCAGGCGCCTTCGTACGTCGTTTCGAAGAGCTCGCTCAACGCCTGGTGCTGTTCCGGATCAAACTCCCACAGATTGAATGCCCTCTCTTGGCATGGGAGAATCCGGCGGACGAGCATGACTTGGACCACGTTAACCAGCTGAGCTTCTTCACCACTTCGGATACAGGGCTTGGAGTCCGTCACCTCCTCCGAACTACCCCACCGCAAGCCCTTCTTTTCCCAGGAGGTGAGCTGCGTGGGAATACCAGATCTGAATCGGGGCCGCCGCCCACGTAGGGTCATGCTGCTCGGTGATATAGAACCACCCGATTGCCATCCCTTGCGGATTCCACGAAGGCCCTTGAACCAAGGGCGTTGGGCATCTTGCCCAACATGGCGCCTCCGCATTCGCTTGAGTGCCCTTCACTACCTTGACTTGACATTGAAGGTCTTGAGCCACAAGCCAAAGTGGGGCAGGATCGAGAGGAAGGCCTCGCACCGACGATAAACGCCGAGATGTTGAGGATGAAGTTCGCGCGGATCATGGAAATCCAGGCCGTAGTAGAACATGAGCCCCGGACAAAGGGGTGAAGTGGAAAGCCCAGTCCAGCGGAGGAAATGGGGAAGAAAACGACCCTCTCATGGGGCCTGGGGGTGGGATGAGCTGCCCCTCGTCGGGCAGCCAGTGCGCGATGTCGCCGGACAGATAGCCGGCGCCGCGCAGTCTTTCGATGTGCTCCTCCGTAACGGAGGAGGTCATCCACTTGCCTCCCGCTCCGGACATGGTCGGAGAAGGTCGAGACGAGATGCACGAACTTGGGCGCTGGAGCTCGAGTGCGCGGAGATGGATAAGCAAAGGAGGAAGAAGGCGTAGGTGAAAAGGTGAATCCTTATCCCTTATATATAGGCGGACGAAGACTATACGTCCCCACTAGCCTGGTAAAACTCGCTTATCTCACAAGCGCCACCATCAATGGCGCGGTTGGGTTACCCACGTCCGTATTGATGAGAATCCCGGATTAAGGGGGAACACGATCTCTGCTTCGACAAGACGTGCCAAGGAAACCGCTTCGCTAAATGCGCTAAGGTGGTAAAATAAAAAAACGATTCAAGTAATGGCTTGGTAGTGGTGTGACGTCACGCTGCAAAAAACGTCAGCAAATTGAACGTGTGTATATATATATTATTCTCTCTACGGTGGAATGTGGAATTTATTTTGCAGAACCGGACACTATCCTGGTGTTCACAATCTTCTATGAATTATTCGGAGGAGGAACCCGCCTTGCAATGCCGAACAATATGCGCGCCGGACTCATCGTCATTGAAGCCTGGTTCAGGGGCTACTGAGGGAGTCCTGGATTAGGGGGTGTCCGGATAGCCGGACTACCGTCATCGGCCGGATTATTATCGACCGGACTATCATCATCGACCGGACTCCAAGACTATGAAGATACAAGATTGAAGACTTCGTCCCGTGTCCGGATGGGACTTTCCTTGGCGTGGAAGGCAAGCTTGGCGATACGGATATGTAGATCTCCTACGATTGTAACCGACTCTATGTAACCCTAGCCCTCTCCGGTGTCTATATAAACCGGATGGCTCTAATCCGTAGGACAACGAACAACATCAACCCTTACAATCATACCATAGGCTAGCTTTTAGGGTTTAGCCTCCTTGATCTCGTGGTAGATCCACTCTTGTAAACATCCACAATATCAATATCAATCAAGCAGGACGTAGGGTTTTACCTCCATCGAGAGGGCCCGAACCTGGGTAAAACATCGTGTCCCTTGTCTCCTGTTACCATCCGCCTAGACGCACAGTTCGGGACCCCCTACCCGAGATCCGCCGGTTTTGACACCGACACCCGCGCAAAGGTGCACTGGGGCAGGCTGGATGCTGAGAGGCTCATAACGGACGCGCCGCCGGCGGGCAAGGAGTATCATACGCCCGAAATGTACTATAAAAGTGTCCTGAAGGGTGCCCGCAAGATTGCGGATGAGTGCCCCAAAAATGTAATATTTGAGTAGACTCGCAATGTGTTATCCTGTGCGCTGAAAACTTTGTTCATATGCGCTAAGTAACACTTATTGATTTAAAATATTACCTTCTGTGCGGCCGTTTATCAAATTTGAGAGATGGCAAGTCGTCGGCTTCAGCCCCCATGCCACGAGTGCTGGGGTGTTCGGGATAAACTTGAGCGCTCTTGTTCCCATTTTTGGGTCCATCTAGGGAGGCGCTCAACACAACGAACAAGGCAACCGGACTTATAATGCTTGAACACTCTCACTTAGCCATAGAATTCTATAATTTTAAATTTCGGCGAAGCCCCTAGTGTTCGGAAGACCGAGTTCGGGGCGCTATCCATGCCTGGGCCGGATGGAGCCGGTTCCTCGCTCTAAGCGGCATAAGTCTTTAGGGACTGGAAAAGACCTCTCGAACAGCGACCAGCTCTCGCCTTATCATGACGGTCAGTTTTAACTTTCTCCACTGAGGCGCTCGCCCAGCTCAACCGAGGCGCAATCGCAGTGGTTCTCCCAGTGCTACCTTGGCCGATAGAACGGAACGTAAGGTACCAAAACATGGGAGCCGGGCAAACCCAACTATTGACCCAAGACATGATTCAGAGCCGATGCATATAGTGCTATAAGTTCGGGGTGCCGCACTTGTGAAAGTGTTCGGACTTATCATACCATAATGCGGGGAACATAAGCCCCTGGTGTATTCGGCCGTACCAAAGTGTACAGATGCAAAATGTCGTAAATGAACATATAAAAAGAGGAATGCAATTATTAAAAAAAGGTGATGCATTGTTTATTTAAGGAATTCTGCTATGAGTGCAGAACGACACAAATAGTGATGTAAGCAAGGGTTTGGACTATTAGACATGTCCCCCTCCAGGGGTAGGCTGCGGAATGGTGTATTAAACAGATTTAATGCTCATAATGGAGACCACCTGAGTGTTCGACGTAGCCCTTGTCCCTCCCTGGCTGTTGCATCGTGAGTTCGGCAGATCTACTGCCTTACAGGGCCTCTGGTAAACGGAGTCCTGTGGAAAAAAGAGAAGAAAAAAGAAAAAAAAGGTGACACACGTGGGAGCCCCTGGTGTGGTTGAACCGCACTCTGGGCCTGTCGTGGTCGTGCCCCTCCCCTTATGCCCATGGTATCTCCAGAGCGTAATGATGTACGCGAAGAGCTGGTCTTGCAATCATGCAAGGGCCGGGGTTGGGGCCGCATTGCTACGCGTGCTCGGATCGTGCCAGGTGGTCTTGGTGTATGTTACTCCGGGAGTGTTTGGCCATGTCCGGTTGTTTAACGACTGGACTCGAGAATTGCCTTAAGAGGCTGCTCTGTACTTCTGTCGTGAGAGCCGCTGTGTGTTCCTCCGTTCGGAGGGAGCGTTCAGTGTTTCCGTTGACCGTGATTACTCCACGAGGGCGTGGCATCTTGAGCTTGAGGTATGCGTAATGCGGCACCGCATTGAATTTTGCAAACGTGGTTCGTCCGAGCAGAGCGTGATAGCCACTGCAGAACGGGACTATGTCGAAGATTAACTCCTCGCTTCGGAAATTATCCGGTGATCCGAAGACCACTTCTAGTGTGACTGAGCCTGTACAATTGGCCTCAACACCTGGTATGACGCCTTTGAAGGTCGTCTTTGTAGGTTTAATCCTTGAGGGGTCTATGCCCATCTTGCGCCGTATATCTGATAAAGCGGTTCAGGCTGCTGCCGCCGTCCATCAGGACTCTAGTGAGGTGAAATCCATCGACGATTGGGTCTAAAACCAATGCGGCAAATCCACCATGGCGGATACTGGTAGGGTGGTCCCTTCGGTCGAAAGTGATCGGGCAAGAGGACCATGGGTTGAACTTCGGGGCGACTGGCTCCATCGCATACACGTCCCTAAGTGCACGCTTCCGCTCCCTCTTGGGTATGTGGGTTGCGTATATCATGTTTATCGTCCGCACTTGTGGGGGAAAAACTTCTGTCCTCTACTGTTCGGCAGCCGGGTCTCTTCCTCGCCATCGCTATGCAGCCCCTTGTCATTGTTTTCGGCAATTAACTTGCCCGCCTGCTTGAATACCCAACAATCTCTGTTGGTGTGATTAGCTGGCTTTTCGGGGGTGCCATGTATCTGGCAAGAGCGGTCGAGTATTCGGTCCAAATTGGACGGACCCGGAGTAGTTCTTCTAAATGGCTTCTTCTGTTGACCGGGTTTAGAGCCTCTGATTCCAGCGTTGACTGCCGTATCCTCAGTGTTGTCGCCGTTAACGCGGCATTTGTGTTTGTTGCGACGCGACCTACCATTGTGGTCCTTGTTGTCCGGACTGCCAGAATTTTTGCTGAGGTTGTTACTGCGAGCTAGCCAGCTATCCTCTCCCGCACAGAAGCGGGTCATGAGTGATGTGAGGGCTGGCATGGATTTCGGCTTTTCCTGTCCTAGGTGCCGGGCCAGCCACTCGTCGCGGATGTTATGTTTGAAGGCTGCGAGGGCCTCTGCATCCGGACGATCGGCGATTTGATTTTTCTTTGTTAAGAACCGTGTCGTAACTGTCGGCGATTCGTCAGCTGCTGAATTATGTGGCTTAGGTCATCGGCGTCGGTGGTCGCACATATGTGCCCCGAAGTTGTCAAGGAAGGCGGCTTCCGGTCCTCCCAACACCCAATTGATTCTGCTGGCAGGCTGTTAAGCCAATGCCGAGCTGGTCCTTTAAGCTTGAGTGGGAGATATTTGATGGCATGGAGATCGTCACCACGGGCCATATGGATGTGAAGGAGATAATCTTCTATCCAAACCGCGGGGTCTGTTGTGCCATCGTAGGATTCAATGTTCACGGGTTTAAACCCTTCAGGGATTTGATGATCCATTACTTCATCTGTGAAGCATAGTGGGTGTGCGGCGCCTCTACACTGAGCAATATCGCGGCGTAGCTCAAGAGAGCGTTGTCTGCTGTGTTCGGCTCGGCCTGAGCTGCTGTATCCGGCGCGACGGTAGTCGTCGTGGGTCGTGGGGCACCCACGTGATCCGTAGATAGATCTGGATTGTCTTGCCTTGTCCTCCAATATATCCCGCAAGTCCGGCGCATTCCCCCGTGGCTTCATGCTTTTCGAGCGGTGCCGGGGTACGGTTCTGGCGGAGGGCCTAGATGCCTCTCTGTCGCGGCCACGAGGTGGTCGGTTTGCCGTATTGTGCGCTGGTGATGAAGGTTTGTATGCTTCCTCCTCTAGTCTGGGGAGCAACTTGCGTTTTCGGTAGCTTTTGGAGGAGCGTTCGAGTTCATACTCTTCGGCCGCGAGGACCTCGGTCCATCTGTCGGCCAGCAGGTCTTGATCAGCTCGAAGCTGTTGCTGTTTTTCCTTTAGGCTGTTCGCCGTGGCCATTAGCCTGCGTTTAAAACGCTCTTGTTCGACGGGATCCTCGGGCACGACGAATTCGTCGTCGTTGAGACTTGCTTCGTCTCCGGAGGGAGGCATGTAATTTTCATCCTCCTCATCTGCCGTTCTCTCTTGAGGGCTGGCTTCCCGTCCTCTGTCTTGATTCTTCTTTGGAGGGTTGTCTTGACACTCTACGGGTGTTATTATCCTCGGTGCCGGAATCTCCATTCTTGCTGTGGCGGGATTTAGAGCGGCGCTGCTGACGTCGGCGCTTGGGCTGTTTCTTAGAGGAATCTGCCTCCGCTGCTTCTTCGCTGTCCCCATCCTTTGGGGTGTCCACCATGTATATGTCGTATGACGAGGTGGTCTTCCAGTGCCCTGTAGGCGCTGGTTCTTGATCGTCTCCGGCATCGTCGTCCATACCGTCGATGTCTTCGGAGTCGCAGTCTAGCATGTCGGTTAGATCGTCGACAGTGGCTACAAAGTGGGTGGTGAGTGGGCGTTGAATTTCTTCGTCGTCTGCATCCCAACCCTCCTGACCGCAGTCCGGCCAGGGTTCTCCTGATAACGAGAGATGCTTTAGTGAGTTCAGGATGTCGCCAAAGGGCGAGTGCTAAAAGATGTCCGCAGCGGTGAACTCCATGATCGGCGCCCAATCGGATTCGATTGGTAGGGGCGCAGGAGGTTTGGAGTCCGGGAAGGAGTCCTGCACCTCGGAGTCACGAGCTTTATAAGGGACAAGGTCAGTACTCGGCTCCATCGCCGTAGAGGTTGCAGCTCCCGAGGCGGTGTCCAGCCACCTGTCCTCGATCTGCGCGGTCGGCTCCGAACTATAGATCGGAGCGGATTCGTGTGCGGCCTCCAAGGTTCTGTCCGGCAGCAGAGCTAAATCATGCCCATCGTGACAGTGCGGCACGCTCGGCTGTGGCTCGAATCCATCGAAGATCAAATCTCCGCGGATGTCATCCGTGAAGTTTAAACTTCAAATCTGACACGATGGCGGGCGTAGCTTCGATCTGCTCGGATGGCCAAGTGAATTGGCCCGCGGTGCAAAGCCGCCGAACACGAAGATCTGTCCGGGGAGAAAATTCTCACCCTGGACTGCATTGTTGTTGATTGAAGAAGCCATCAAGCCTATCGGTGACAACACAGAGGAACTCTCAATGAAAGCACCAATGTCGGGGTCAAAACCGGCGGATCTCGGGTAGGGGGTCCCGAAATGTGCGTCTAGGCGGATGGTAACAGGAGACAAGGGACATGATGTTTTTATCCAGGTTCGGGCCCTCTCGATGGAGGTAAAACCCTACTCCTGCTTGATTGATATTGATGATATGGGTAGTACAAGAGTGGATCTACCACGAGATCAAGGAGGCTAAACCCTAGAAGCTAGCCTATGGTATGATTGTTGTGATGGTTGTCTGTCCTACGGACTAAAACCCTCCGGTTTATATAGACACTGGAGAGGGCTAGGGTTACACAAAGTCGGTTACAATGGTAGGAGATCTACATATCCGTATCGCCAAGCTTGCCTTCCACGCCAAGGAAAGTCCCATCCGGACACGGGACGAAGTCTTCAATCTTTTATCTTCATAGACTTGGAGTCCGGCTGACGATGATAGTCTGGCTATCCGGACACCCCCTAGTCCAGGACTCCCTCAGTGATTAAACCAAAGCAACAGAGACCAAGGCTCTGATACCACTTGTAGGACCTTGAGAAGAGGTGTCTAGAGGGGGGGTGATTAGACACTAAGTACCAAAGTTGCAGTTTTTAAGTTTCGTTAAGTTTAAGTGGAGTTTAGGCACAATTTCAACATTCACAATACATATCAAGCAAGCATGCAAAGAGTATATGAGCAGCGGAAAGTAAAGCATGCAACTTGCAAGAAAGTAAAGGGAAGGGTTTGGAGGATTCAAACGCAATTGGAGACACGGATGTTTTTGGCATGGTTCCGATAGGTGGTGCTATCGTACATCCACATTGATGGAGACTTCAACCCACGAAGGGTAACGGCTGCACGAGTCCACGGAGGGCTCCACCCATGAAGGGTCCACGAAGAAGCAACCTTGTCTATCCCACCATGGTCGTCGCCCACGAAGGACTTGCCTCACTAGCGGTAGATCTTCACGAAGTAAGGCGATCTCCTTGCCCTTACAAACTCCTTGGTTCAACTCCACAATCTTGTCGAGGCTCCCAAGTGACACCTAGCCAATCTAGGAGACACCACTCTCCAAGAAGTAACAAATGGTGTGTTGATGATGAACTCCTTGCTCTTGTGCTTCAAATGATAGTCTCCCCAACACTCAACTCTCTCTCATAGGTTTTGGATCTGGTGGAAAGAAGATTTGAGTAGAAAGCAACTTGGGGAAGTCTAGAGATCAATATTCATATGGTAGGAATGGAATATCTTGGTCTCAACACATTAGTAGGTGGTTCTCTCTCAGAAAATGTATGCTGGAAGTGTAGGTTCGTTCTGATGGGTCTCTCCACGAATGAAGAGGAGGTGGAGGGATATATATAGCCTCCACACAAAATCTAACCGTTACACACAATTTACCAAACTCGGTGGGACCGAATCGTTAAACTCGGTCGGACCGATTTAGTAAACCTAGTGACCGTTAGTGATTTTCGGTGGGACTAATATGCATCTCGGTGAGACCGATTCGGTTAGGGTTAGGGCATAATGTAATCTCGGTAACACCGATTACACAAACTCGGTGAGACCGATTTGGTAATAAGCTTTCCAGAGAGTTGGTCAGGCAAACTCGATGGGACCGATTACTCAAACTCGGTGAGACCGATTTGGTAATAAGTTTTCCAGAGAGTTGCATTGTAATCTCGGTAGTACCGATTGCTCAAACTCGGTGAGACTGATTTTGATAATGGACATACACAGAGAGATTACAACCCCATCTCGGTGAGATCGAGATCCCTATCGGTAAGACCAATTTGCTTAGGGTTTGTGGCAGTGGCTATGACTTGGAATCGGTGGCGCCGGGTAGGAAGAATCGGTGTGACCGATTTTGGCTTTGGGTTTAGGTCATTTGTGGATGTGGGAAAGTAGCTGAGGGTTTTGGAGCATATCACAAAGCACATGAAGCAAGAGGCTCATTAAGAAACACCTCATCCCTCCTTGATAGTATTGGCTTTTCCTATAGACTCAATGTGATCTTGGACCACTAAAATGTAAAATGAAGAGTCTTGAGCTTGAAGCTTGAGCCAATCCTTTGTCCTTAGCATCTTGAAGGAGTTCCCACATCCTTTAGTCCATGCCATTCCATTGTTGAACTTATCTGAAACATACTAGATAAAAGTGTTAGTCCAACAAGAGATATGTTGACATTAATTACCAAAACCACCTAGGGAGCACTTGTGCTTTCACCAGGACGTCTGGTTCCGCCTGCAGGAGGGCCTCGACGGTAGCGGCATCCGCGCGCTCTGCCTCAAGTTGAGCTCCGCCGCCCGGTTCACATCCATGACATCCGGTTCTGCCTGCAGGAGATCCTCGATGGCAGCGGCATGCGCGCGCTCCGCGTCGAGTTGAGCCTCTACCTCCTGGTCCTCCTTTAGTATCGCCATGTTGAACCGCTGGTCCGCCTGCACCATGGGGGACTCGGACGCCGGCACGAAGTCGACGTCCATCGTCTCATACCCATCGGGGGCCTTCTGCGCCGCGACCTCCACAGTGAACATTGGATCAGCTTCCTCCTCCTCGTAGCTTGGCTCCAGAGAACTCACGGATTGGCCCGCCGCAAAGCGAGCTTGGGAATGGAGGTCTGTGGCGCCGACCACTGCCGCGATTTCTGCGCGGCGCTCTGGCATCAGCATCTTGTAGTAAATGATCTTGCGGCGCACCATGGCTTTCCGGCGAACTAGGGGACGCTTGATGCGGGTTAGGGGATCGAAAGGTGGGGGAATGGGCTGGAGATTTGGTGTGGTTTTAGGGCAGTGGCTGGCGTAGGCCGAGCAGCGAAGGTTCTGGTGTGAATAGTGGTTTCGGTGACGACCAGTCAATCGGTTTTGACTGTACATCACTCTTGTCGCGTTCGCGTTGCAGCTCGGCACGCTGGACCCTCCACGTCGCTCACCGAATGGAACGCGCTTCGTCTTGCGTTTTCGCTCGCTTGTGGGACTGCAGTTGAGAGCAAACCGACGTCCCTCCCCCTCCCCCGCCCGCGTCATTTATTATACCACCACTCCCTCCGTTTTATGCGGAGTAAATAAAAATAGAGGGACTATACTACGGATGAGGATCCCCTGACGTGGCCGAACCCATTGAGTAACTGACATGCGGGGCCTAGCAAGCATGGGGTCCGCTAGTAAGTGACCGAAAGGTAGGGTAAGGCAGGGATACCTACGTCAGAGGATCCACTTCCACTATACTACTTTGACCAAATGTTAGAGTAATAATATATGGCATGCAACTTACACAAATGTTAGAGTAATAATATATGACATGCAACTTACACAAAGCATACAGGGTCTAATGCGTTTTTCGAGGCTAACTTTGACCAAATGTTAGAGTAATAATATATGACATGCAACTTACACAAAGCATATGGTCAATTTTGTATGTGAAAGGAGTTTCCAATGATATAATTTTCACATTATACATCTCATGTACTCCCTCCGTCTAGGTGTGTAAGTCATCTTACGAAAACCAAATAATCCCAAAACACGTAGGTGCGGTGAATTAACTTCTACCTCGTTTCTTGTTTCTTGACATATGCACCAATAAGAGATGAGGGTGTGCATTATTTTAATGACCTGAGACTATCAAACATGACATGCAGTGGTTAGTTCATTGCATGCAATACCATTAATTAGCAAATAAACGTTAATGTCTCTCGTTTTCCCCTCCTCCTTGGTCACGGTGCACAGCCTCAGATGACTTACTCACCTATGTGAAAGGAGTACTATTAATCTTGTCAATAGTCAAATTGGAAACCATCTCGAGTACAAATCTAGGAGTACGTACGAACCTAACAATATTGATTGGGCGTTGTTGAATGTTGATACCTTTTTTATCATAGTAGAGATACTTTGACTACACATAAAACTTATATGTAAAGTAGAAAGGATAGGAGGGAGTATATTGTACGTTCAAAAACGAAATGAACATTGAATACCCTTTATATATGATTTGCGGATGCTATGATCACCGGTTCAAAATTTTGAATCCGCCTTAGGTATCACGTGCCCCCACTCGTTCCCTCTTGATTTCATCTCGGGGTCCGGAGATCTATTGAAAGAGGACTAGGGTGGGTACATTGATAACCCACAAGTATAGGGATCGCAATAGTTTTCGAGGGTAGAGTATTCAACCCAAATTTATTGATTCGACACAAGAGGAGCCAAAGATATTCTCAAGTATTAGCAGCTGAGTTGTCAATTCAACCACACCTGAAAACTTAGTATCAGCAGAAAAGTGTTTAGTAGCAAAGTAATATGATAGTGGTGGTAATGGTAACAAAAGTAAAGACAGCAAAAGTAATGTTTTTGGTATTTTGTAGTGATTGTAACAGTAGCAACGGAAATGTAAATAAGCGAGAACCAGTATATGGAAAACTCGTAGGCACCGGATTAGCGATGGATAATTATGCCAGATGTGGTTCATCATGTAACAGTCATAACATAGGGTGACACAGAACTAGCTCCAGTTCATCAATGTAATGTAGGCATGTATTCCGTATATAGTCATACGTGCTTATGGAAAAGAACTTGCATGACATCTTTTGTCCTAACCTCCCGTGGCAGCGGGGTCCTATTGGAAACTAAGGGATATTAAGGCCTCCTTTTAATAGAGAACCGGAACAAAGCATTAGCACATAGTGAATACATGGACTCCTCAAACTATGGTCATCACCGGGAGTGGTCCCGATTATTGTCACTTCGGGGTTGCCGGATCATAACACATAGTAGGTCACTTCGGGGTTGCCGGATCTAGAACACACATATATTCATGAAAACATAATAGGTTCAGATCTGAAATCATGGCACTAAGGCCCTAGTGACAAGCATTAAGCATAGCAAAGTCATAGCAACATCAATCTCAGAACATAATGGATATTAGGGATCAAACCCTAACAAAACTAACTCGATTAAATGATAAATCTCATCCAACCCATCACCATCCAGCAAGCCTACGATGAAATTACTCACGCACGGCGGTGAGCATCATGAAATTGGTGATGGAGGATGGTTGATGATGACGACGGCGACGAATACCCCTCTCCGGAGCCCCGAACGGACTCCAGACCAGCCCTCCCAAGAGAGATTAGGGCTTGGCGGCGGCTCCGTACCGTAAAACGCGATGAAACTTTCTCTCTGATTTTTTTCTCCCCGAAAGCCAATATATGGAGTTGGAGTTGGCGTCGGAGGGCCACCAGGGGGCCCACGAGGTAGGGGGGCACGCCCAGGGGGGAGGGGCGCGCCCCCCACCCTCGTGAACAGGGTGTGGGCCCCCTGGCCTTCATCTTTGGCAAGGATTTTTTATTATTTATTCTAAGATATTCCATGGAGTTTCAGGTCATTCCGAGAACTTTTGTTTTCTGCACATAAAACAACACCATGGCAATTCTCAAAAAAAAGTGCCGATCCGGGTTAGTTCCATTCAAATCATACAAGTTAGAGTCCAAAACAAGGGCAAAAGTGTTTGGAAAAGTAGATCTGACGGAGACGTATCAACTCCCCAAGCTTAAACCATTGCTTGTCCTCAAGCAATTCAGTTGACAAACTGAAGAGAAAAGAAAACTTTTACAAACTATGTTTGCTCTTGTTGTTGTAAACATGAAAAGCCAGCATTCAAGTTTCAGCAATTATTATGAACTAACCATACTCACAATAACACGTAGGTCTCACAATTACTCATATCAATAGCATAATCAGCTAGCGAGCCATAATAATAAAACTCGGATGACAACACTTTCTCAAAATAATCATAACATGATATAACAAAATGGTATCTCGCTAGCCCTTTCTGAGACCGCAAAAGATAAATGCAGAGCACCTTTAAAGATCAAGGACTGACTAAACATTGTAATTCATGGTAAAGAGATCCATCAAGTCATACCCAATATAAACCAATAATAATGAATGCAAGCGACGATTGTGCTCTCCAAACTGGTTTTAATAAGAAGGGTGATGACTCAACATAAAAGTAAATAGATAGGCCCTTCGCAGAGGGAAGCAGGGATTTGTAGAGGTGCAAGAGCTCAGTTTTGAAATAGAGATAAATTATATTTTGAGCGGCATACTTTCATTTTCAACATAACAACTAAAAGACAACGATATCTTCCATGCTAAACAGATTATAGGCGTTTCCAAACAGAATGGTAAAGTTTATACTCCCCCTCCTCCACAAGCATCAATCCATGGCTTGCTCGAAACAACGAGTGCCTCCAACATTCAACGGGTCCCAAGGGGAGTTTTGTTTGCAGTTATTTTGATTTAGTTTGCATAAAGCATGTGACTAGGCATCTCGAATACCAGCCATTTTCTCATGAATGAGGAGCGGAGTCCACTCCTCTTGAGAATAACCCGCCTAACACGGAAGATAAGGGCAGCTCTAGTTGACATATGAGCTAGTCGAGCATGCAAAACAGTTTATTTAAAGGTTTAGAGTTTGGCACATACAAATTTACTTGGAACGGCAGGTAAATACCGCATATAGGTAGGTATAGTGGACTCATATGGAATAACTTTGGGGTTCAAGGAGTTTGGATGCACAAGCAGTATTCCCGCTTAGTACAAGTGAAGGCTAGCAAAAGACTGGGAAGCGACCAACTGAGAGAGCGACAACAGTAGTAAACATGCATCAAAATTAATTCACACCGAGTACAAGCATGAGTAGGATATAATCCACCATGAACATGAATATCATGAAGGCTATGTTGATTGGATTCAACTACATGCGTGAACATGTGCCAAGTCGAGTCACTCAATGCAATTAAAGGAGGATACCACCCCATCATACCACATCATAATCATTCTAATAGCATGTTGGCATACAAGGTAAACCATTATAACTCATAGCTAATCAAGCATGGCACAAGCAACTATAATCTCTAAATGTCATTGCAAATATGTTTACTTCATAATAGCTGAATCAAGAACAATGAATCATCATATTTACAAAAACAAGAGAGGTCGAGTTCATATCAGCTTTTCTCTTCCCAATAAGTCCATCATATATCATCATTATTGCCTTTCACTTGCACGACTGAATGGTGTGTATAATAATAAGAGTGCACGTGCATTGGACTAAGCTGGAATCTGCAAGCATTCAACTCAAGAGAGAAGACAAGTAATTGTTGGGTAACGTTGCAGAAAATTAAAAAATTTTCTACGGTTTCACCAAGATCCATCTATGAGTTCATCTAAGCAACGAGTGAAAGAAGAGATGCATCTACATACCACTTTGTAGATCACGTGCGGAAGCGTTCAAAAGAACGGGGTTGAGGTAGTCGTTCTCGTCGTGATCCTATCATCGGGGATCCTAGCGCCGAACGGACGGCACCTCTGCGTTCAACACACGTACGGTCAGCGTGACGTCTCCTCCGTCTTGATCCAGCAAGGGGAAAGGAGAGGTTGATGATGATCCAGCAGCACGACGGCGTGGTGGTGGATGCAGCAGAACTCCGGCAGGGCTTCGCCAAGCAACTGTGGGAGGAGGAAGAGGTGTAGCAGGGGGAGGGAGGCGCCAGACTTGGTGGTGCGTGCGCCTCCCTCCCTCCTTTATATAGGCCCCAGGGGGTAGCCAGCCCCGGAGATCTAATATCCCAAGGGGCGGCGGCGGGGGTGGAGTGCCCCCAAGGCAAGTGGGCGCCCCACCCTAGGGTTTCAACCCTAGGCGCGAGGTGGGCCAAGGCGCACCAGCCCACTATGGGCTGGTTCCCCTCCCCACTTCAGCCCATGGGGCCCTCCGGGATCAGTGGCCCCACCCGGTGGACCCCCGGGACACTTCCGGTGGTCCCGGTACAATACCGGGTGACCCCGAAACCTTCCCGATGGCCGAAACAGCACTTCATATATATAATTCTTTACCTCCGGACCATTCCGAAACTCCTCGTGACGTACGGGATCTCATCCGGCACTCCGAACAACATTCGGTTTGCTGCATACTAATATTCATACAACCCTGGCGTCACCGAACCTTAAGTGTGTAGACCCTACGGGTTCGGGAGACATGCAGACATGACCGAGACGGCTCTCCGGTCAATAACCAACAGCGGGATCTGGATACCCATGTTGGCTCCCACATACTCCTCGATGATCTCATCGGATGAACCACGATTTCCAGGATTCAATCAACCCCGTATACAATTCCCTTTGTCAATCGGTACGTTACTTGCCCGAGACTCGATCGTCGGTATCCGAATACCTCGTTCAGTCTTGTTACCGGCAAGTCACTTTACTCGTACCGTAATGCATGATCCCGTGACCAAACACTTGGTCACTTTGAGCTCATTATGATGATGCATTACCGAGTGGGCCCAGAGATACCTCTCCGTCATACGGAGTGACAAATCCGGTCTCGATCCGTGTCAACCCAATGAGACACTTTCGAGATACCTGTAGTGCACCTTTATAGTCACCCGATTCGTTGTGACGTTTGGTACACCCAAAGCACTCCTACGGTGTCCGGGAGTTACACGATCTCATGGTCTAAGGAAAAGATACTTGACATTGGAAAAGCTCTAGCAAACGTACTACACGATCTTGTGCTATGCTTAGGATTGGGTCTTGTCCATCACATCATTCTCCTAATGATGTGATCCCGTTATCAACGACATCCAATGTCCATAGCCAGGAAACCATGACTATCTGTTGATCAATGAACTAATCAACTAGAGGCTTACTAGGGACATATTATGGTCTATGTATTCACACGTGTATTACGATTTCCGGATAATATAGTTATAGCATGAATAAAGACAATTATCATGAACAAGGAAATATAATAATAATCCTTTTATTATTGCCTCTAGGGCATATTTCCAACAGTCTCCCACTTGCACTAGAGTCAATAATCTAGTTACATTGTGATGAATCGCACACCCATAGAGTTCTGGTGTTGATCATGTTTTGCTCGCGAGAGATGTTTAGTCAACGGATCTGCGACATTCAGATCCGTATGTACTTTGCAAATATCTATGTCTCCATCTTGAACATTTTCACGGATGGAGTTGAAACGACGCTTGATGTGCCTAGTCTTCTTGTGAAACCTGGGCTCCTTGGCAAGGGCAATAGCTCCAGTGTTGTCACGAAAGAATTTGATCGGCCCCGACGCATTGGGTATGACTCTAGGTCGGTGATGAACTCCTTCACCGAAATTGCTTCATCGCTGCCTCCGAGGTTGCCATGTACTCCGCTTCACATGTAGATCCCGCCACGGCGCTCGCTTGCAGCTGCACCAGCTTCTCGCTCCACCATTCAACATATACACGTATCCGGTTTGTGACTTAGAGTCATCGGATCTGTGTCGAAGCTAGCGTCGGCGTAACCCTTCTGACGAGCTCTTCGTCACCTCCATAAACGAAACATGTCCTTTGTCTTTTAAGGTACTTCAGGATATTCTTGACCGCTGTCCAGTGTTCCTTGCCAAGATTACTTTGGTACCTTCCTACCAAACTTACGGCAAGGTTTACATCAGGTCTGGTACACACATGGCATACATAATAGATCCTATGTTTGAAGCATAGGGGATGACACTCATCTCTTCTTTATCTTTTGCCGTGGTCAGGCATTGAGCCGAGCTCAATCTCACACCTTGCAATACAGGCAAGAACCCTTTCTTGGACTGATCCATTTTGAACTTCTTCAAAATCTTATCAATGTATGTGCTTTGCGAGAGACCTATGAGGCGTCTCGATCTATCCCTATAGATCTTGATGCCTAATATGTAAGCAGCTTCTCCAAGGTCCTTCATTGAAAAACACTTATTCAAGTAGGCCTTAATGCTGTCCAAAAGTTCTATATCATTTCCCATTAAGAGTATGTCATCTACATATAATATGAGAAATGCTACAGAGCTCCCACTCACTTTCTTGTAAAGGCAGGCTTCTCCATAAGTCTGCATAAACCCAAACGCTTTGATCATCTCATCAAAGCGAATGTTCCAACCGAGATGCTTGCACCAGCCCATAAATGGATCGCTGGAGCTTGCATACTTTGTTAGCATTCTTAGGGTCGACAAAACCTTCCGGCTGCATCATATACAGCTCTTCCTTAAGATGTCCGTTAAGGAATGCCGTTTTGACGTCCATCTGCCATATCTCATAATCATAGTATGTGGCAATTGCTAACATGATTCGGACGGACTTCAGCTTCGCTACGGGAGAGAATGTCTCATCTTAGTCAATCCCTTGAACTTGCCGATAACCCTTAGCGACAAGTTGAGCTTTATAGATGGTAACATTACCATCCGCGTCCGTCTTCTTCTTAAAGATCCATTTGTTTTCTATCGCTCGCCGATCATCGGGCAAGTCTGTCAAAGTCCATACTTTGTTTTCATACATGGATTCTATCTCGGATTTCATGGCTTCAAGCCATTTGTTGGAATCTGGGCCCGCCATCGCTTCTTCATAGTTCGAAGGTTCACCGTTGTCTAACAACATGATTTCCGGACAGGGTTGCCGTACCACTGCAGTGCGGAACGTGTCCTTGTGGACCTCACGAGTTCGTAGCAACTTGATCCGAAGTACCTTGATCATCATCATTATTTTCCTCTCCAGTCGGTGTAGGCATCACAGGAACATTTTCCTGAGCCGCACTACTTTCCTGTTCAAGAGGTAGTACTTCATCGAGTTCTACTTTCCTCCCACTTACTTCTTTCGAGAGAAACTCTTTTTCTAGAAAGGATCCGTTCTTGGCAACAAAGATCTTGCCCTCGGATCTTAAGTAGAAGGTATACCCAATGGTTCCTTTAGGGTATCCTATGAAGACGCATTTTTCTGACTTGGGTTCGAGCTTTTCAGGTTGAAGTTTCTTGACATAAGCATCGCATCCCCAAACTTTTAGAAATGACAGCTTTGGTTTCTTCCCAAACCACAATTCATACGGTGTCGTCTCAACGGATTTAGACGGTGCCCTATTTAAAGTGAATGTAGCTGTCTCTAGAGCGTATCCCCAAAATGATAGCGGTAAATCGGTAAGAGACATCATAGACCGCACCATATCCAATAGAGCGCGATTACGACGTTCGGACACACCGTTACGCTGAGGTGTTCCAGGCGGCGTGAGTTGTGAAACGATTCCACATTTCCTTAAGTGTATACCAAATTCGTGACTCAAATATTGTCCTCCACGATCTGATCGTAGAAACTTTATCTTTCGGTCACGTTGATTCCCTACCTCATTCTGAAATTCCTTGAAATTTTCAAAGGTCTCAGACTTGTGTTTCATTAAGTAGACATACCCATATCTACTCAAGTCATCAGTGAGAGTGAGAACATAACGATATCCTCCACGAGCCTCAACGCTCATTGGACCGCACACATCGGTATGTATGATTTCCAATAAGTTGGTTGCTCACTCCATTGTTCCGGAGAACGGAGTCTTGGTCATTTTGCCCATGAGGCATGGTTCGCATGTGTCAAATGATTCATAATCGAGAGACTCTAAAAGTCCATCAGCATGGAGCTTCTTCATGCGCTTGACACCAATGTGACCAAGGCGGCAGTGCCACAAGTATGTGGGACTATCATTATCAACTTTACATCTTTTGGTATTCACACTATGAATATGTGTAATATTGCGCTCGAGATTCATTAAGAATAAACCATTGACCATTGGGGCATGACCATAAAACATATCTCTCATATAAATAGAACAACCATTATTCTCGGATTTAAATGACTAGCCATCTCGTATCAAACGAGATCCAGATACAATGTTCATGCTCAAACTTGGCACTAAATAACAATTATTAAGGTTTAAAACTAATCCCGTAGGTAAATGTAGAGGTAGCGTGTCGACGGCGATCACACATCGACCTTGGAACCATTCCCGACGCGCGCCGTCACCTCGTCCTTCGCCAGACCTCCGCTTATTCGCAGCTCCTGCTGTAAGTTACAAATATGAGCAACGGCACCGGTATCAAATACCCAGGAGTTACTACGAGTACTGGTAAGGTACACATCAATTACATGTATATCAAATATACCTTTGGTGTTGTCGGCCTTCTTGTCGCTAAGTATTTGGGGCAGTTCCACTTCGATGACCCTTCCTTTGCAATAAAAGCACTCGGTCTCGTGCTTGGGTCCATTCTTTGACTTCTTCCCGGCAATCTGGCTTACAGGGCGCAACAACATCCTTGCCGTCTTTCTTGAAGTTCTTCTTGCCCTTGCCCTTCTTGAACTTAGTGGTTTTATTGACCATCAACACTTGATGTTCCTTCTTGATTTCTACCTCTGCTGACTTCAGATTGAAAATACTTCAGAATGGTTTTCACCATCCCTTGCATATTGTAGTTCATCACAAAGCTCTTGTAGCTTGGTGGGAGCGATCAAGGATTCTGTCAATGACCGCCTCGTCCGGAGGTTAATGTCCAGTGGGACAAAGCGGTTGTGCAACCTGACATTTTGAGTATGTGCTCACCGATGTAACTATTTTCCTCCATCTTACAACTATAGAACTTGTCGAGACTTCATATCTCTCGACCGGGCATGAGCTTGGAAAACTAGTTTCAGCTCCTCGAACATCTCATATGCTCCGTGTTGCTCAAAACGCTTTTGGAGCCCGGTTCTAAGCTGTAAAGCATGCCGCACTGAACAAGGGAGTAATCATCAGCGCGAGACTGCCAAGCGTTCATAACGTCTTGGTTCTCTGGGACGGGTGCATCACCTAGCGGTCCTTCTAGGACATATTGTTTCCTGGTAGCTATGAGGATGATCCTCAGGTTCCGGACCCAGTCCGTATAGTTGCTGCCATCATCTTTCAGCTTGGTTTTCTCTAGGAACGCGTTGAAGTTCATGTTGACATGAGCGGCGGCCATTTGATCTACAAGACATATTTGCAAAGGTTTTAGACTAAGTTCATGATAATTAAGTTCATCTAATCAAATTATTACAATGAACTCCCACTCAGATTAGACATCCCTCTAGTCATCTAAGTGTTACACGATCCGAGTCGATTAGGCCATGTCCGATCATCACGTGAGACGAACTAGTCATCGTCGGTGAATATCTCCATGTTGATCGTATCTTCCATACGACTCGTGTTCGACCTTTCGGTCTCTGTGTTCTGAGGCCATGTCTGTACATGCTAGGCTCGTCAAGTTAACCCTAAGTGTTTTGCATGTGTAAAACTGTCTTACACCCGTTGTATGTGAACGTAAGAATCTATCACACCCGATCATCACGTGGTGCTTGAAACGACGAACTTTAGCAACGGTGCACGCTTAGGGAGAACACTTCTTGAAATTGTTGTAAGGATCATCTTATTTACTACCGTCGTTCTAAGTAAACAAGATGCATAAACATAATAAACAGCACATGCAATTATATAGTAGTGACATGATATGGCCAATATCATATAGCTCCTTTGATCTCCATCTTCGGGGCTCCATGATCATCTTTGTCACTGGCATGACACCATGATCTCCATCATCGTGTCTTCATGAAGTTGTCACGCCAACGACTACTTCTACTTCTATGGCTAACGCGTTTAGCAATAAAGTAAAGTAATTTACATGGCGTTCTTCAATGACACGCAGGTCATAAAAAAAATAAAGACAACTCCTATGGCTCCTGCCGGTTGTCATACTCATCGACATGAAAGTCGTGATTCCTATTACAAGAACATGATCTCATACATCACAATATATCATTCATCATTCATCACAACTTTTGGCCATATCACATCACATGACAATTGCTGCAAAAACAAGTTAGACGTCCTCTAATTGTTGTTGCATCTTTTACGTGGCTGCAATTGGGTTCTAGCAAGAACGTTTTCTTACCTACGAATAACCACAACGTGATTTTGTCAACTTCTATATACCCTTCATAAGGACCCTTTTCGTCGAATCCACTCCAACTAAAGTGGGAGAGACAGACACCCGCTAGCCACCTTATGCAACTAGTGCATGTCAGTCGGTGGAACCTGTCTCACGTAAGCGTACGTGTAAGGTCGGTCCGGGCCGCTTCATCCCACAATACCGCTGAATCAAGAAAATACTAGTAGCGGCAAGCAAGTTGACAAGATATACGCCCACAACAAAATTGTGTTCTACTCGTGCAATAGAGAACTACGCATAGACCTAGCTCATGATGCCACTGTTGTGTAACGTTGCAGAAAATTAAAAAAATTTCTACGATTTCACCAATATCCATCTATGAGTTCATCTAAGCAACGAGTGAAAGAAGAGATGCGTCTACATACCACTTTGTAGATCGCGTGCGGAAGCGTTCAAAAGAACGGGGTTGAGGTAGTCGTTCTCGTCGTGATCCTATCAGCGGAGATCCTAGCGCCGAACGGACGGCACCTCCGCGTTCAACACACGTACGGTCAGCGTGACGTCTCCTCCATCTTGATCAAGCAAGGAGAAAGGAGAGGTTGATGATGATCCAGCAGCACGATGGCGTGGTGGTGGATGCAGCAGAACTCCGGCAGGGCTTCGCCAAGCAACTGTGGGAGGAGGAAGAGGTGTAGCAGGGGGAGGCGCCAGACTTGGGTGCGCCCGCCTCCCTCCCTCCCTTTATATAGGCCCCGTGGGGCGCCGCACTGAGATCTAATCTCCCAAGGGGGGCGGCGGCCAGGGGGTGGAGTGCCACCCAAGGCAAGTGGGGCGCCCCCCCACCCTAGGGTTTCAACCCTAGGCGCAGGGGGTGGGCCAAGGGGGGCGCACCAGCCCACTATGGGCTGGTTCTCCTCCCCACTTCAGCCCATGGGGCCCTCCGGGATGGGTGGCCCCACCCGGTGGACCCCCGGGACACTTCCGGTGGTCCCGGTACAATACCGGGTGACCCCAAAACCTTCCCGATGGCCGAAACAGCACTTCCTACATATAATTCTTTACCTCCGGACCATTCCGAAACTCCTCGTGATGTCCGGGATCTCATCCGGGACTCCGGACAACATTCAGTTTGCTGCATACTAATATTCATACAACCTCAAGGCCACCGAACCTTAGTGTGTAGACCCTACGGGTTCGGAGACATGCGATATGACCGAGACGGCTCTCCGGTCAATAACCAACAGCGGGATCTGGATACCAATGTTGGCTCCCATAATCCTCGATGATCTCATCGGATGAACCACGATTTCCGGATTCAATCAACCCCGATACAATTCCCTTTGTCAATCGGTGCGTTATTTGCCCGAGACTCGATCGTCGGTATCCGAATACCTCGCTCAGTCTTGTTACCGCAAGTCACTTTACTCAATACCGTAATGCATGATCCGTGACCAAACACTTGGTCACTTTGAGCTCATTATGATGATGCATTACCGAGTGGGCCCAGAGATACCTCTCCGTCATACGGAGTGACAAATCCAGCCTCGATCCTTGTCAACCCAATGACACTTTCAGAGATACCGTAGTGCACCTTTATAGTCACCCGATTACGTTGTGACGTTTGGTACACCCAAAGCACTCCTACGGTGTCCGGGAGTTACACGATCTCATGGTCTAAGGAAAAGATACTTGACATTGGAAAAGCTCTAGCAAACGAACTACACGATCTTGTGCTATGCTTAGGATTGGGTCTTGTCCATCACATCATTCTCCTAATGATGTGATCCCGTTATCAACGACATCCAATGTCCATAGCCAGGAAACCATGACTATCTGTTGATCAATGAGCTAATCAACTAGAGGCTTACTAGGGACATATTATGGTCTATGTATTCACACGTGTATTACGATTTCCGGATAATACAGTTATAGCATGAATAAAGACAATTATCATGAACAAGGAAACATAATAATAATACTTTTATTATTGCCTCTAGGGCATATTTCCAACAGTAATATGGGCTCTAAGTTAGATAAACAATAATGCATAAAAAAGCCACTAAGCATTTTCAATATGGTCTTCTCGACCCCCAAAGAAAGAAAAAGAAATAAAAACTATTTACACGGGAAAGCTCCCAACAAGTAAAAGAAGAACGGGAAATATTTTTGGGTTTTCTTTTTAATTCTACTACAAGCATGAAAAGTAAGCTAACTAACTTTTTGATTTTTCTTAAAGTTTAACAAACACACAAGAAGAAAGCAGGAAATAGAATTTTAAACTAGAATGGACATTACAATGAAAAAGTATGAGCACCGACATCTAGCAATGAGTGTGTGTGAACATGAATGTAATGTCGGTGGGAAATACGTACTCCCCGAAGCTTAGGCTTTTGGCCTAAGTTGGTCTATTGCCAGGGACGGCCTGGCGGATATCCGCAGGTGAAGCTGGGGTCGTAGTGTGACGCAGCGGCTATTGCCGCCTGAGCTATAGCATGGAGTCGAGTAGCCTCCACTCTCCTTTCGTACTCATCTGCCTCCTCTCTGGTAATAATATATCTTCCTCTCGCCTGAAAATCAAAGAAGTTAGGAGCAGGAAGAGCAACATGGACCACATGCCGTTTGTTAAAGATTAGTCGATACTGGTAAGGTGGTCCAGTCCTCTCAATGAACTGGTGGGAAAACATAGAATCAAGATCAAAATAAGAAGAGGGTAACTCCATATCACCCTCATGAATGTCTACATGAAGAAAATTAACTAAGCAGGTTGCATAAATTCCTCCAAAGAAATCTCCGTTATGCCTATTCTGATGCAACCTATGAGCTACAATGGCGCCCATAGGATAAGATTGGTCTCCTAACATAGCACTTCTGAGAATGCTGAGATCAGGGGCACACATGTGACATGCTTCATCCTTAGCAGTTATACATCTACCAATGAAGAGAGAAAAATAATGTATAGCAGGAAAGTGAATGCTCCCTATAGTGGCCTGCGTTATATCTCTAGATTCCCCCACAGTTATTCTAGCAATAAAGTCTCTATATTCAGATTTAGGGGGATCCCTGATACTACCCCAAGATGGCAGTTTGCAAGCAGAAGTAAAATACTCTAAGTCCATGGTATAAGATTTGTAATAAAGGTCAAACATGACTGAAGGAGAATTACGCGAAGATGAAAAATCAAACCTCCCCACAAATGAACTTGTGAGGTCATGATACTATGGGCATTTATCAGCTTCAAAGTCCTCAAGATCGGCATTACGCAAATATGCGTAGAATTCTTCTTTAATTCCCACTTGATTCATAAAATTTTCCGATGGCCATTCACAAGGCCTCCTAGGAGCGTCTCTTGGTGGTTCCTCGTCAGCATCACGTATTGCAAGCCTGGGACCTTGCTTCCTTGAAGGACCACCTTGGAACATCCTCCTAAGCATATTGTTTCCTCTGAAAAATTTCTGAAATTTTTAGTAACTTCAATTAAAAGTGAACCAACTTCAATAAAATTGATAGCAACAACTCCCACAAGTGCCTAGAGCCTATATAAAGCATTGGAACTACTTGGAACCATATAAATTTGACATGCAAGCTCAAGAACATGGTCACCTATGCAGCACAAATTTGCAATGAATAAAACACTAGAACAAAAACTAATTGGACCAATGGAGGAGAGACATACCAAGGAACAATCTCCCCAAGCAGTTTTGCAAGAGGTGCTTTGAGCAAGGAGATCAAAAATCACAACAACGGGGGCTGGAACTCGTGCTTGAGTTGGTTTTTCGTGTTTGTGTGAGACAGAGGAAGAAGATGGGTGCAGGAATAAGTGGAGGAGGGCCACCATGGGCCCACGAGGCAGGGGGTGCGCCCAGGGGGGTAGGGCGCGCCCTCCACCCTCGTGGCCAGGTGGCAGCTCCACCCGTGGTAATTTTTGCACAGTAAATTCTCAAATATTCCCGAAAAAAACATATTAAATTGGCATGGCATTCTGAGGACTTTTATTTTCGGGATATTTTTATATTGCACGGATAAGTAAGGAAACAGACAGAAAAATATTATTTTACTTTATTTCTACTAAATAACAAAATATATAAAGAGGGTACAGAAGGTTGTGCTTCTAGTTTCATCCATCTCGTGATCATCAAAATGAACCCACTAACAAGGTTGATCAAGTCTTGTTAACAAACTCATTCTGAATAATCACGGAACCGGAGAAATTTCGAATGACACTGAGTTACCTCAATGGGGATATGAAAATCCCCAACAATAATAATATCATACTTTTTCTTGACAGTAGCGAGAGGAAATTCAAAACCTCCAAATATAATCGATGGGACTTTTCCAATAGAGTTGATACTATAGTTGTTTCCTCGGAAAGTGTACCGTATGCTCATTGCCATTAACATGAAAAGTGACATTGCCTTTTTTGCAATCAATAACAGCCCCTGCAATATTAAGGAAAGGTCTTCCAAGAATAATAGACATACTATCATCCTCGGGAATATCAAGAATAACAAAGTCCGTTAAAATAGTAACGTTTGCAACCACAACAGGCACATCCTCACAAATACCGACAGGTATAGCAGTTGATTTATCAGCCATTTGCAAAGATATTTCAGTAGGTGTCAACCTATTGAAGTCAAGTCTATGATATAAAGAGAGAGGCATAACACTGACACCGGCTCCAAGATCACATAAAGCCGTTTTAATATAATTTCTCTTAATGGAGCATGGTATAGTAGGTACTCCTGGATCTCCAAGTTTCTTTGGTATTCCACCCTGAAAAGTATAATTAGCAAGCATGGTGGAAATTTCAGCTTTCGGTATCTTTCTTTTATTAGTAATAATATCCTTCATATACTTAGCATAAGGATTTGTTTTGAGCACATCGCTTAATCGCATATGCAAAAGATGGGTCTAATCATTTCAAAAAGCGCCAAAATCCTCATCATCCTTTTTCTTGGATGGTTTCGGAGGAAAAGGCACGGGTTTCTGAACCCATGCTTCTCTTTCTTTACCATGTTTCCTAGCAACGAAGTCTCTTTTATCATAACGTCGATTCTTTGATTGTGGGTTATCAAGATCAACAGCAGGTTCAACTTCTACATCATTATCATTAGTAGGTTGAGCATCATCATGAACATTATCATTAACATTATCACTAGGTTCATGTTCATCACCTGATTGTGTTTCAGCATCAGACATAGAGATATCATTTGGATTATCGTGGTTCAGCAATAGGTTCACTAGAAGTTTGCACAGTCCTATCATTTTCTTTTCTTCCTCTTAGAAGAACTAGGCATATCAATATTATTTCTCCGAGAATCTTGCTCGATTCTCTTAGGGTGGCCTTCAGGATACAAAGGTTCTGAGTCATTCTACCAGTTCTAGTAGCCACTCTAACAAAGATAATCATTTTTCTTACTATTCATTTCATCAAGCACTTCTTTCTGAGCTTTAAGTACTTGTTCTACTTGAGTGGTAACCATAGAAGCATGCTTGCTAACAAGTTTAAGTTCACCTCTAATATCAGCCATATAATCACTCAAGCGTTTAATCATAAAGGTATTATGTTTTAATTGTCTACCAAAATAAGCATTAAAGTCATCTTGCTTAAACATAAAGTCATCAAACTCATCCAAGCACTGACTAGCAATTTTAGTAGGAGGGACTTCAACTTTTATCATATCTATAGAGAGAATTTACCTTTACTACCTGTGTCGGGATATCGGGAGGTTCTTCAGTAAATAAGTAATTGAGATCATATACTTCTTCAATAGGAGGTAAATTAAGACCATGTATTTCTTCAATAGGAGGTAAATTCTTAACATCTTCAGCTTTAATACCTTTTTCTTTCATAGATTTCTTTGCCTCTTGCATATCTTCGGATGAGAAATAGAACACCTCTCTTCTTCGGAGTTGGTTTAGGAATAGGCTCAGTAATAGGCTCAGGAGCTGGCTCAGGAGTTGGCTCAGGAGGTGCCCAATTATTTTCATTTGCCAACATATTATTCAATAAAATTTCAGCGTTGTCCGGTGTTCTTTCCCTGAAAAGAGAACCAGCACAACTATCCAGGTAATCTCTGGAAGCATCAGTTAGTCCATTATAAAAGATATCAAATATTTCAGGTTTCTTAAGAGGATGATCAGGCAAAGCATTTAGTAACTTGAGAAGCCTCCCCAAGCTTGTGGGAGACTCTCTTCTTCAATTTGCACAAAATTGTATATTTCCCTCAAAGCAGCTTGTTTCTTATGAGCAGGGAAATATTTAGCAGAGAAGTAATAAATCATATCCTGGGGACTTTGCACACAACCAGGATCAAGAGAATTAAACCATTTATTAGCATCACCCTTTAATGAGAACGGAAATATTTTAAGTAAATAAAGGTGGCGCGATCTCATATTATTAGTAAACAGGGCAGCTATATCATCTAACTTAGGAAGATGTGCCACAACAGTTTCCGATTCATAGCCATAAAAAGGATCAGATTCAACAAAAGTAATTATATCTGGATCGATAGAAATATCATAATAATCATGATCATGAACACAGATAGGTGAAGTAGCAAAAGCAGGGTCGGGTCTCATCCTACCTCTAAAAGATTCTTTACTCCACTTAATTAGCAACCTCTTACGTTCAAGACTATCCTGGCAAGCAAGAACAGCTTCAAAAGATTCAGAAGTAAAAAGATAACCCTCAGGAATAGCAGGCATAGGCTCATCATCACTAACATCATCGTGTTCAGGTTCAATAAATTGCTCATCAAGAAATTCACCGAGTGGCACAGTAGTATCAAGCATAGAAGTAGTTTCACCATAAGTATCATGCATAGCAGAAGTGGCATCATCAATAACATGCGTCATATTAGAATCCACAGCAGTAGTAGGTTTAGGTGTCGCAAACTTACTCATAACAGAAGGAGAATCTAGTGCATAGCTAGATGGCAGTTCCTTACCTCCCCTCGTAGTTGAGGGAAAAATAGTAGTTCGATCATCTTTCAAGTTCTTCATAGTGTCCAGCAGATATAAATCCCAAGTGACTCAAAGAATAGAGCTATGCTCCCCGGCAACGGCGCCAGAAAAAGGTCTTGATAACCCACAAGTATAGGGGATCGCAACAGTTTTCGAGGGTAGAGTATTCGACCCAAATTTATTGATTCGACACAAGGGGAGCCAAAGAATATTCTCAAGTATTAGCAGCTGAGTTGTCAATTCAACCACACCTGGAAACTTAGTATCTGCAGCAAAGTGTTTAGTAGCAAAGTAATATGATAGTGGTGGTAACGGTAACAAAAGTAAAGACAGCAAAAGTAATGTTTTTGGTATTTTGTAGTGATTGTAACAAGAGTAACGGAAAAGTAAATAAGCGAGAACCAGATATGGAAAACTCGTAGGCACCGGATTAGCGATGGATAATTATGCCGGATGTGGTTCATCATGTAACAGTCATAACATAGGGTGACACAGAACTAGGTCCAGTTCATCAATGTAATGTAGGCATGTATTCCGTATATAGTCATACGTGCTTATGGAAAAGAACTTGCATGACATCTTTTATCCTACCCTCCCGTGGCAGCGGGGTCCTATTGGAAACTAAGGGATATTAAGGCCTCCATTTAACAGAGAACCGGAACAAAGCATTAGCACATAGTGAATACATGAACTCCTCAAACTATGGTCATCACCGGGAGTGGTCCTGATGATTGTCACTTCGGGGTTGCCGGATCATAACACATAGTAGGTGATTATAGACTTGCAAGATAGGATCTAGAACACACATATATTCATGAAAACATAATAGGTTCTGATCTGAAATCATGGCACTCGGGCCCTAGTGACAAGCATTAAGCATAGCAAAGTCATAGCAACATCAATCTCAGAACATAATGGATACTAGGGATCAAACCCTAACAAAACTAACTCGATTACATGATAAATCTCATCCAACCCATCACCGTCCAGCAAGCCTACGATGCAATTACTCACGCACGGCGGTGAGCATCATGAAATTGGTGATGGAGGATGGTTGATGATGACGACGGCGACGATCCCCTCTCCGAGCCCCGAACGGACTCCAGATCAGCCCTCTCGAGAGAGATTAGGGCTTGGCTGTGGCTCCGTGTCGTAAAACATGATGAAACTTTCTCTCTGATTTTTTTCTCCCCGAAAGCCAATATATGGAGTTGGAGTTGGCGTCGGAGGGCCACCAGGGGGCCCACGAGGTAGGGGGCGCGCCCAGGGGGGAGGGGCGCGCCCCCCACCCTCGTGAACAAGGTGTGGGCCCCCTGGCCTTCATCTTTGGCGAGGATTTTTTATTATTTATTCTAAGATATTCCGTGGAGTTTCAGGTCATTCCGAGAACTCTTGTTTTCTGCACATAAAACAACACCATGGCAATTCTGTTGAAAACAGCGTCAGACCGGGTTAGTTCCATTCAAATCATACAAGT
Organism: Aegilops longissima; assembly: GCA_021605205.1. NCBI lineage: Eukaryota > Viridiplantae > Streptophyta > Magnoliopsida > Poales > Poaceae > Aegilops > Aegilops longissima. The sequence goes on from CM038676.1 coordinate 271,977,054, forward strand.
TAGAGTCCAAAACAAGGGCAAAAGTGTTTGGAAAAGTAGATACGACGGAGATGTATCATACATTGGAATGATACTCGGCGGAATGTTCAAATGAGGCATGCGGGAGGATGGACTCGACTGGAGGGCGACATGATCGATGGAGAAGAGGGTTGTAGAGGAATGAGAAATAAGCAAACGCACATGATTACACTTGAGCGGCTCAAATAAACAATAAGTTGTCTCGCTTGGCCTACATAGTGAAAGGCCTAATGTGCAACGCGGAGCACTGACGCTCGAAAATGGCCGGGAAAACAGGGAAACCGACATGTGGGGCACACCCGTCGGGACGACGTAGCGCAGACTAGTCCAATGGAGGAGCTGGACCACGACCTCCTCACCACCGACAACCGTTCATGTGGGTCGTTAGGGCCAACAACGGGCGCAGCTCCAGACCGCCTCGACACGGCGATCAAGCGGTGAGCGACACGCCATATCGTCGATAGCCACTGTGGGTTTCAGTGTGCCGAGGGTGGCATTTGTGCTGTGGCACGACCAACGGTATGTTTGGTTTGTGCCCAAGGTTGCCCCATCAAAGCATTGGGTAGCCAAAATTTTGGCTGAGGTATTGGTTGCCCATGATTTGGCCGACATTGGCAAGAAAAATGAACTAGAGTTGGCTAGAGTTCATTGGCATGCCAAAGAAATGGCAACCATCCAAACAAAGACCAATCTTTGGGTCATGAACAAAATTTTGGTAAGGTGCACTTTGGCCACAATCCAAAGACACCCCAACACCCGGCTCGTCGAGGATGCATGGGGCGCCGCGACGCGTCCGCGGAGTGGTGTAGCGCGGCCAACTGCATCCTTTGGACCTGAGACCATGTCGGGTCGTCTTGCTTTTTCAATGACATGCGGGGATCACATTTGAGCAAAGGGCATCTCCAACGTTGCCACGACCGCTGCTGACTACCCATGCACACCAAAGCCCTCGTCCCTTGCGCCGTCGCGCGGTGCGTTCCCAGTCGGCGCCAGCTGCCCGCATTCATTTCGTCCGTTCGTATGTCGTCGTTAAGAGGCTCGGTGCCCGAGGAACCAACTCCGGCGACTTAATGACACACCCGGACGCTTGGCCTCACCGGAATGCGCTACTTAAAGCGGCAGCGCCCAGCTAACCTCCACACCTTAGCACATCGTCCTCCTACCTAGCACCACATCCGCCATGACCGCAAGTGTGAACGCTCTGCGGGACTGCTTGTCTTCGGGGATGAAGCTCGAGGTCGCCGCCCCCGCTCAAGTTGCCTCTCGCGACGCAATAGCGGCGTAGCCGGACGCGGACGTGACCGCACAAGCGGTGGCCATGCTGGCGGCCGACGACGGGAGCACCGTCAGCCACGCGTCCTACTTGTCGCCGTCCAACGTCCGGCACCACCGAGGTCGGGGACTCCTCCGAGGATGAGTAGGGCATGGGAGGCGGCAGGGCATGGTGTGCCAACTGGCCGGTCCGTATCCCATGTTCTACTCTTCCTCGCCGGAGACCGCACCTTCACTTCACGGGTCTTGAACCCCGCCTCCCTACATAGAGATCGCAGATGGAGGACGTCGGTCGCCGCCGTAGAATAGGTTTAGGGTCGGGTTTGTTTTATTTTTCTGTCTTATAAAAGTTCGAAATGTAATGAAAATCTGCCGTGTTTGCGTTAATCTCGGCCGGTGTATATGAACTTTCACAATAATATAAATATTTTAGGAGTACTAGCGTAACTAGCAAGATTCCCGTGTGTTGCACGGAAGATCAAGATCTTGTGGGAGAAAAGGATGAACGAGGCAAAGCCTCATCTGCAAATGTGGAGAGGAGTGCGGGTAAATTGTCATAGTTTCCTTCCTATCCGTTAGATATAGATCGGACGGCCTATATTGCAGGATGACAGGCACACCATCATCACCAACTCTGCTTTTTATTGAACCGAGACAAATCTAAAAAACCCAACTAAGCCAACCTCCCAGCATATCACGCGGGAAAAGACCCGGCCGCGCCATTTTAGTCGGGATTACCGGATTACTAGTAGTAGTATCGATGGATCGCGTGAAGCAACTTTTCTTTTGAGGGGGCGAACACCTAGTTTAAAAGGAAAAAAGGCGGTACACACACAGCACTCCTGTCGCGGTCGCATTGCACCCCACACACGTTCGGTCCTGCACACGGCTCACGCAAATGGAACGCGCTTCGGCTTGCCTCTTCACCGACACGGGACTGCACTTGGAGAAACCGACCATGCGCCAAACGCCCGCCCACCGCAGCGAAAATCCCCACAAAAATTCCCCAAATTGATTCAACCGCCTTCGCCAAATATTCCCCAACCCCCCGCGTCCCCCTCCACTCCATTCGCCCGCCAAAGCCGCCCTCCTGCCGCGCCGATACGTCGGCGCCGCGGTTCGTCGAGGGGACGCACGGCGATCCTCTCGCTCCCACAGTACACTCTCGTAGACTGTCGTCCTCTAGCCGCGCCGCCACCTCTGGCTACGTTCTTGTGGAGGCGCATGGCGGTCAGCGCCACCACCACTGGCGACGTTCATGTGGAGACGCATAGCGGTCAGCTTCTCCCACGGTACGCGCATTCTAGACGAGGCCCCGTTCATGTCGGTGTAGCGCCGAATGTTAGCTGATAGACGATGTTAATCTCACTGTTTGTCGAAGTAGTTTACTGTCAATATGCTCTGATTAAGAAGCTTCCTTGCCCTGTTCTGCACTCAATCTGCTTAGCTGAGATGGCATGCCAAGGCCAATTAGTTGCTAAAATATCCTGCCATATATTTATTGTGACGTAGATTGCCATGGTCTAGTAGCCAATCTGTTTGGTGAAATAGCTCTACACCGTTTTATACTCGATCTTTGTTGCTGTGATGGCCTTCGATAGTTCGATGGCTATGTGCTCGGCCTCATTGACTGCTGAAACAGCCTGCCATAATTTAGCACTCAAATCTGTTTGCTGAATTAGCTTTACATATATTTCGCTACTTAGATCTGCTCGTCCAAATATCTTGCCATAGCTTTAGACATCGACCTAGGTATTTTTTTCTAGACTTCATAAAAAAGCATATATGTTTTTCCTGTAATATCTAGTAGAGAACTAATTTGTATGTCTAACAGATGGACAGGACTTGGATAACTTCTGCTCGAAGATTCTCCACTTCATATGTCGAGGGGGTTGAAAACTTCATGAACTTTATCAGAGCTGAGTACGGTGGTCTGAAATCAGATGTGCTCTGCCCGTGTAGCAGTTGTATGAATTCAGTTACAAGACCCCAGTCAACTATGCAAAATCATCTACACTTGTATGGGATGTCGGTCACATATACTAGGTGGGTTCATCATGGTGAAGCTGTGAACGTCAATGTTATTGACTACATGGAAGCAGCAGATCACCATCTTGATCTGCCTGATGCTCAGGTGGAAGAGGAGGAGGAGGTGGTGGTGGCGGAGCCAGTGAGTTTGACCAACATTGAAACAATGCTACGAAATGCTCGTGCATTCCGTGAACTTTCACCTGCAAAAGAAAAACGGTGGGCACGCATGTTGGAACAATGCAACGTTGCTGTCACCCAAGGAAATAAGCTGTCAGTATTCTCAGCTATGGTCACCTTTCTTCACGTGAAGACATCTGAGTGGATGACCAGCAATCATTCGATGCGATGTTGGCTGCTGTCGGTGTCAAAACCGGCGGATCTCGGGTAGGGGGTCCCGAACTGTGCGTCTAGGCGGATGGTAACATGAGACAATGGACACGATGTTTTTACCCAGGTGCGGGCCCTCTCGGTGGAGGTAAAACCCTACTCCCGCTTGATTAATATTGATGATATGGGTAGTACAAGAGTAGATCTACCACGAGATCAGAGAGGCTAAACCCTAGAAGCTAGCCTATGGTATGATTGTTGTTCGTCCTACGGACTAAAACCCTCCGGTTTATATAGACACCGGAGAGGGCTAGTGTCGGGGATATACCCCGCGGTGTAACCCGACCGGAAGTATAACCCGACCGGACTTGGCGACTCACTAATGACTCGCCCTGGCTGGACGACACACTAAGTGACCCGCCCGATCCTGGCGACTTATGGGTGACCTGGCAAGCGGATCAGAGGAGCGACAAGACCCGGGGGCCCGGGAGGCTCAAGGCCCAGAAGGCTGGCTTACGTTATGGTAGGCCGGCTTAAGAGGAAAGGCATGAGGAATATCTTCCTTCCTTACAAGGAATCAAGACCTGGACTTGTATCCGGCTTGTAGTAGAAGATAGGCTAGTCCTAATCCTATTTGGACTCCACATGTAACCCGCCCCTCTAACTTATAAAAGGAGGGGCAGGGCACCCCAAAGAGGGACAAGTAACAAGAAACAATATCTAGGGCTAGACACAAAGGGGGAGCCAGCTTATGCGGCGACTCTCAATGAGCATAATGAGACCTAGCCTCAAACAGCATGTAGGGCTATTCCGGATGATGTTTCCCGGGGCCCGAAGCTGTCTAAATCCTTGTCTTGCATATCGTGTCTCTCGTCCCGATCAACCCCTCTCAAGCTACCACATAGATGCGCTGGCCTCGCGACTAAGTCCTCACACTAAGGACATCTGCCGTGACAAATCCACGACAGTTGGCGCCCACCGTGGGGCTTGCGCACGGTGGTGTTGAGATCTTGGAGGGATCTTTTCCATGGTTTTGAGAAGTTCGCAATTTTCCAGATGAAGAAGAGCTGGTTTGAAAGGATTTGCATAAGCTTCGAATTCATCCGTCCAGGTTTAATACGGGTAAGATTTAAGGTTTAAGAGAAAGATAGGGTTGCGCCTGTGCGCCATCATAAGTCGCCGACATCGACGTTTTCTACTATGGCATGTTTTCCGCTGGCGTGTCAAGTCTGAATCCATAACTCGCCAAAGCTGGTACGGTTGGAGTCGCCGAGTAATCATCAACAGCGATGGAAAAAGTATTTTTGGAGTCACTCAAGAGTTGGAAATTTACCGGCTACTAATCGGACACAGCTCATTGAATACAATTGGATATTATATTCGGAAGTGGACAAAGATTACAGCGTATTCCTTAATGAGCGTGGAAATACCCGTACGGCCACGTTCGGTTAATCCCCTTGCCACAGGGATTGAAGGGTATTGGGGAGGTTTGAGAAAGATTTTGACTTGCAAAGGATTTAATCCCCTTCAATCCCTTTCAAACCCTCCCAAACCAAACAAGGCCTACAGGGGAAAGTTACCTTTCTAAAAAAACTGGCACAAGTTGTCCTCGAGTAGCGTTGGCCGTTGAATCGCCGTGGTCTGGTGTTTCCAAGCGTGTCAGGCCTCGATAACATCGCTGAGCCGTTTCCTGCCTCCACAGCTGTTGCGGCCATTGCCGGCCGCCTCCATGTCGACCCGCCCGAAAAGATCCCTGACGAAGAATATGTCTGCTGCATGGAGGGCCTCAAATTGCCTGCTGACCCGCCGGCCTGAACAGTCACCGAGCGCCTCCGCTGAGCACGTGTGCTCGCATTTGAAGTGGGCTTTTTCCTCAGTACTATTTGGAAGTACAAACCATTTCACGTTCTTAGTCAAGCCTCGACAGAAATTAAGCTAGTACAGATTCCATCTCAAGCCGTGGGTCACCTCTGCTGTGTTGAGCCGCCGTGGCTGTGCGCCAGCTACTGCCAGGTCTGCTCCGCTTCCCTGCTTGACCCGCCACCAAGTTGGTCTCAGCCTGTGCCTCTCAGCCGTAGAGCCACCCGTTTTGCCAGGCCGCACTTGCCGCGAGCCGCCGGCACACCTCTGCAGCTGCAGCACCAGCCTTAACCCGCCGTTGATACAGTAATTACCTAGGTCTCTGTAGTCTCAACGCTCGCTTCGGCTGTGGCCTGTCGCCATGGCCGCGACCCTCCACGGCCTTGTATTACTTCAGACGCGCTCCGCCACATGCCGCTATTGCCAGTTCATCTCCGTTCCAAGTTACTGCTGCATCCCACATAAGGCCAAGTACTGGTAGTACTTTGTCTGTTCAAAGGTTGAAATCGCAGTACAAGACATCCTGGACAGATTCTAGGGGACATTTTATGTCTGCTATTCAAATACATCAGGTGATATCTATCCGTTTAAGTTTATTTTATTAAACATATTGTTTTCATCAAAGAACAATTACTTTGGTCTGTATATTTTTATGTGCAGCAAAGGTGGTGCCATATTGTGCATATGAAGTGTACGTCAGCACCATCACGCACCGGCGTCTTCGCCCGCTTACTGATGGGACAGGTGTGCCCAAGTCGCCGCCCATGCAGCTTAATCTACATCAACCCGCCGGAGCTGCGTTGAGCCGCCCTTGCCGCTTTGAGCCGCCGGAACTATATTGAGTCGCTGGTCTTCCGGAGCCACCTTCTGTCGCGATAAACGGATCATCCGTCGTCCAAATAAATCATGTGATGTCCATCCAAATTTGTTTTATTAGCATAGGTTGTTTTTGTCAAAGAACAAGTTTATCTTTGCCTTGGTCTGCAATATTGTTTATGCAGGGCAATTATTTATGACAAAAAGTCACATTATACCACGGAGATGGAGGCACGCCAACATCTTTTGGCACAGGTGGTCGTCGTTACTCAACGGACTCCCGCACCGGCTTACAACGCCGTGGCCGTCTCTCGCGACCGCGCCGGCTTACAATGCCATGGCCGTCTCTCGCGACCACGCCGGCTTACAACGCCACGGCCGTTTCATCTGTCTGTGCGTCTTTACCGTCCGTCTCTCGCGACCTGGTCTACATCAACACACCGGGCCGCACCTGTCTGCATGAGTTATTTATTGAATATAGGCGAGTCACTGCTTGGGAAGCCCGATTTTTTTTCTTCCAACAAATTGGAGGCGAATTATCATGTATTATCAGCCGCCGTCTGCACTGGATGGCTCAATGGGCAGGCGCACAAGTCACCGCCACTACAAGTTTGGTTAAACTTCAAACAGCCAGTTGGAAGAAACCATTGGCCGAGTTGCTGACACGGCTCATACGGGATCATTTATAACCCGTCGCAGTCACCTCAACCTTCTGTGGATTCACATCGCGCTATCAACGCCAATGATATACACTTTCTGCTATGGTCAAATATGGAGAATTTCAAGCCAACTCTTCGAGTCATCTTGAGACTCGGGGGCTACAATGGTATGGCTTGGCAAAATTAGCCGGTTTCACTGGATTCAAGAACTCCGGGTCATTGGAAGGAAGGTAACCCGGTTCCAGAGGCTACCCCTATAATTGTTGAAAAATTTAAAGGCCATCGGAAAATTTCCGGGTTAAAAAGAAGGACTCCGGTTTCAAGAGACATCTCTCTCCCACAAAGCGCTGACACTCTCAATATCTGGTTTAAAATCCGGCTCAAGGTAAATTTATCTCTCACAAGGTTTTGAAGCTTTCAAATCCGGTTTAAACTTTCGGTTCAAAAAGAATTAATCTCTCGCAAGTTCGAGTTCTCAGAAAGATTAAAGGGTGCTAAAAAGAACTTGCTGCCATGATGCGCGGTTCAAACATAGGTATCCTGCCTTACGGCTTATCTTATTATGGTCATTTGAGGGCTTCCTACTCATCAGGCATAGCTATTAGTACCTTCTTGATCGGCGCAATGCCAAAACTTATATGGTCACTTGGGGGCTTCCTGTTCAAACATAGGTCGTATTCGAACCAAAGAGAACATAGTTGTCGATACCCTTTTGATTAGCAAACCGCTGAGTCTACATGGGGGCTTCTTGATTTTATCCGAATCATAGCTCAACCCCTTTGGGAATCGACGTGGATCGATTCAATCGGCGCCGCTAAACAACTCTTAAGGTCACTTGGGGCTTCTGTTCAAACATGGGTCGATTCAACCAAAGAGAACATAGTTGTCGATACCCACTTTGATCGGCATCGCCAACGCCACTGGGGGCTATATGATCGTATTCGAATCTTAGCTTAACCCCTTTGGAACGGTTTCTCGATCATATTCAATCGAAGCCTCAAAATTTTATCTGTTTTTATATAATCGCAAGCATTTGAGTTTTCACAAATATCATATATGCCGGCTCTTACAGAGTTGAGTTATCAACTTCACTGTCCGGTCACATAAACCGGCGGTATCATTCAAACACTACTACAAAAAGGGCTATAGATGGAATGGCTACTAATGGCGCACCTGTGATGTGGTGCGCCATTAGTATATTCTAATGGCGCACCATGTCTCGGTGCGCCATTAGTAATATATTACTAATGGCGCACCTGGTGTGTGGTGCGCCATTAGTAGTTTGGGAAAAAACATAAGAAAATTTTTTGTTACTAATGGCGCACCTTGGAGTGGTGCGCCATTACTAGTTTAACTAGTAATGGCGCACTTTCCTCTGGTGCGCCATTACTAAGTTTTTAAAAAAAATCAAAAAAAATATCATTTTTTTAATTATTTTTTTCAAAACTACTAATGGCGCATCATGAGTGGTGCGCCATTAGTAGTTGAACAACTACTAATGGCGCACAGGGAGTGGTGCGCCATTAGTAGTTGAACAACTACTAATGGCGCACCACCCCACGGTGCGCCATTAGTAACTTGGCCACCTTCCACCTTCCACGGTACGTCGTCGGTGGAAGGTGGCCAAGTTACTAATGGCGCACCGTGGGAGTGGTGCGCCATTAGTAGTTCAACTACTAATGGCGCACCACTCCCACGGTGCGCCATTAGTAACTTGGCCACCTTCCACCAAATGCACCCCCCGTGGATCACCTTTTAGTTTTAAAAAATAAAAGAAAATGATGAAAATGTCAAAAAATAAAAGAAAATAAGTTTCCCATGTGATATGTGGTCTAGTTGTTGGGAAAATTTGCAAATATGAATTTCGACTTCATTTGCAAAATCTCTAGAGAATTTGTAAAATGGGCATAACTTTTGCATACTAACTCGGATGAAAAAGTTTTTATATGAAAATCATCTACTCGAAAGTTACATCCAAAGAGAACATAGTTGTCGATACCCTTTTGATTAGCAAACCGCTGAGTCTACATGGGGCTTCTTGATTTTATCCAATCATAGCTCAACCCCTTTGGGAATCGACGTGGATCGATTCAATCGGCGCCGCTAAACAACTCTTAAGGTCACTTGGGGCTTCTGTTCAAACATGGGTCGATTCGAACCAAAGAGAACATAGTTGTCGATACCCACTTTGATCGGCATCGCCAACGCCACTGGGGGCTATATGATCGTATTCGAATCTTAGCTTAACCCCTTTGGAACGGTTTACTGATCATATTCGAATCAGAAGCCTCAAAAATTTTATCTGTTTTATATAATCGCAAGTATTTGAGTTTTCACAAATATCATATATGCCGCTCTTACAGAGTTGAGTTATCAACTTCACTGTCCGGGTCACATAAACCGCCGGTATCATTCAAACACTACTACAAAAAGGGCTATAGATGGAATGGCTACTAATGGCGCACCTGTGATGTGGTGCGCCATTAGTATATTCTAATGGCGCACCATGTCTCGGTGCGCCATTAGTAATATATTACTAATGGCGCACCTGGTGTGTGGTGCGCCATTAGTAGTTTGGGAAAAAAACATAAGAAAATTTTTTGTTACTAATGGCGCACCTTGGAGTGGTGCGCCATTACTAGTTTTAACTAGTAATGGCGCACTTTCCTCTCCGTGCGCCATTACTAAGTTTTTCTAAAAAATCAAAAAATATATCATTTTTTTAATTATTTTTTCAAACTACTAATGGCGCATCATGAGTGGTGCGCCATTAGTAGTTGAACAACTACTAATGGCGCACCACCCACGTGCGCCATTAGTAACTTGGCCACCTTCCACCTTCCACGATGCGTCGTCGGTGAAGGTGGCCAGAGTTACTAATGGCGCAAGTGGGAGTGGTGCGCCATTAGTAGTTCAACTACTAATGGCGCACCACTCCCACGGTGCGCCATTAGTAACTTGGCCACCTTCCACCGAATGCACCCCCCACCGTGGATCGCTTTTTAGTTTTAAAAAATAAAAGAAAATGATGAAAATGTCAAAAAATAAAAGAAAATAAGTTTCCCATGTGATATGTGGTCTAGTTGTTGGGAAAATTTGCAAATATGAATTTCGACTTCATTTGCAAAATCTCTCGAAATTTGTAAAATGGGCATAACTTTTGCATACTAACTCGGATGAAAAAGTTTTTATATGAAAAATCGTCTACTCGAAAAGTTACATCCAAAGAGAACATAGTTGTCGATACCCTTTTGATTAGCAAACCGCTGAGTCTACATATGGGCTTCTTGATTTTATCCGAATCATAGCTCAACCCCTTTGGGAATCGACGTGGATCATATTCGAATCGGCGTCGCTAAACAACTCTTAAGGTCACTTGGGGGCTTCCTGTTCAAACATGGGTCGTATTCGAACCAAAGAGAACATAGTTGTCGATACCCACTTTGATCGGCATCGCCAACGCCATCGGGGCTATATGATCGTATTCAATCTTAGTTTAACCCCTTTGGAACGGTTTACTGATCATATTCGAATCAGAAGCCTCAAAAATTTTATCTGTTTTTATATAATCGCAAGTATTTGAGTTTTCACAAATATCATATATGCCGACACTTACAGAGTTGAGTTATCAACTTCACTGTCCGGGTCACATAAACCGCCGGTATCATTCAAACACTACTACAAAAGGGCTATAGATGGAATGGCTACTAATGGCGCACTGTGATGTGGTGCGCCATTAGTATATTCTAATGGCGCACCATGTCTCGCGCGCCATTAGTAATATATACTAATGGCGCACTGGTGTGTGTGCGCCATTAGTAGTTTGGGAAAAAACATAAGAAAATTTTTGTTACTAATGGCGCACCTTGAGTGGTGCGCCAAAACTAGTAATGGCGCACTTTCCTCCGTGCGCCATTACTAAGTTTTTTTAAAAAAATCAAAAAATATATCATTTTTTTAATTATTTTTTTCAAACTACTAATGGCGCATCATGAGTGGTGCGCCATTAGTAGTTGAACAACTACTAATGGCGCACCACCCACGGTGCGCCATTAGTAACTTGGCCACCTTCCACCTTCCACGATGCGTGCGTCGGTGGAAGGTGGCCAAGATGACTAATGGCGCACCGTGTGGTGCGCCATTAGTAGTTCAACTACTAATGGCGCACCACTCCCACGGTGCGCCATTAGTAACTTGGCCACCTTCCACCGAATGCACCAACCCCCCGTGGCTCGCTTTTTAGTTTTAAAAAAAATAAAAGAAAATGATGAAAATGTCAAAAAAATAAAAGAAAATAAGTTTCCCATGTGATATGTGGTCTAGTTGTTGGGAAAATTTGCAAATATGAATTTCGACTTCATTTGCAAAATCTCTCGAGAATTTGTAAAAATGGGCATAACTTTTGCATACTAACTCGGATGAAAAAGTTTTTTATATGAAAAATCATCTACTCGAAAAGTTACATCCAAAGAGAACATAGTTGTCGATACCCTTTTGATTAGCAAACCGCTGAGTCTACATGGGGGCTTCTTGATTTTATCCGAATCATAGCTCAACCCCTTTGGGAATCGACGTGGATCGTATTCGAATCGGCGTCGCTAAACAACTCTTAAGGTCACTTGGGGGCTTCCTGTTCAAACATGGGTCGTATTCGAACCAAAGAGAACATAGTTGTCGATACCCACTTTGATCGGCATCGCCAACGCCACTGGGGGCTATATGATCGTATTCGAATCTTAGCTTAACCCCTTTGGAACGGTTTACTGATCATATTCGAATCAGAAGCCTCAAAAATTTTATCTGTTTTTATATAATCGCAAGTATTTGAGTTTTCACAAATATCATATATGCCGGCTCTTACAGAGTTGAGTTATCAACTTCACCGTCCGGTCACATAAACCGCGTATCATTCAAACACTACTACAAAAGGGCTATAGATGGAATGGCTACTAATGGCGCACCTGTGATGTGGTGCGCCATTAGTATATTCTAATGGCGCACCATGTCTCAAGGCGCCATTAGTATATATTACTAATGGCGCACCTGGTGTGTGGTGCGCCATTAGTAGTTTGGGAAAAAACATAAGAAAATTTTTTGTTACTAATGGCGCACCTTGGAGTGGTGCGCCATTACTTTTAACTAGTAATGGCGCACTTTCCTCTGTGCGCCATTACTAAGTTTTTTTAAAAAATCAAAAAAATATCATTTTTTAATTATTTTTTTCAAACTACTAATGGCGCATCAGAGTGGTGCGCCATTAGTAGTTGAACAACTACTAATGGCGCACCACCCCACGGTGCGCCATTAGTAACTTGGCCACCTTCCACCTTCCACGATGCGTCGTCGGTGGAAGGTGGCCAAAATACTAATGGCGCACCGTGGAGTGGTGCGCCATTAGTAGTTCAACTACTAATGGCGCACCACTCCCACGGTGCGCCATTAGTAACTTGGCCACCTTCCACCGAATGCACCCCAGTGGATCGCTTTTTAGTTTTAAAAAATAAAAGAAAATGATGAAAATGTCAAAAAAATAAAAGAAAATAAGTTTCCCATGTGATATGTGGTCTAGTTGTTGGGAAAATTTGCAAATATGAATTTCGACTTCATTTGCAAAATCTCTCGAGAATTTGTAAAAATGGGCATAACTTTTGCATACTAACTCGGATGAAAAAGTTTTTTATATCAAAAATCATCTACTCGAAAAGTTACATCCAAAGAGAACATAGTTGTCGATACACTTTTGATTAGCAAACCGCTGAGTCTACATGGGGGCTTCTTGATTTTATCCGAATCATAGCTCAACCCCTTTGGGAATCGACATGGATCATATTCGAATCGGCGTCGCTAAACAACTCTTAAGGTCACTTGGGGGCTTCCTGTTCAAACATGGGTCGTATTCGAACCAAAGAGAACATAGTTGTCGATACCCACTTTGATCGGCATCGCCAACGCCACTGGGGGCTATATGATCGTATTCGAATCTTAGCTTAACCCCTTTGAACGGTTTACTGATCATATTCGAATCAGAAGCCTCAAAAATTTTATCTGTTTTTATATAATCGCAAGTATTTGAGTTTTCACAAATATCATATATGCCGGCTCTTACAGAGTTGAGTTATCAACTTCACTGTCCGGGTCACATAAACCGGCGGTATCATTCAAACACTACTACAAAAAGGGCTATAGATGGAATGGCTACTAATGGCGCACCTGTGATGTGGTGCGCCATTAGTATATTACTAATGGCGCACCTGGTGTGTGGTGCGCCATTAGTAGTTTGGGAAAAAAACATAAGAAAATTTTTTGTTACTAATGGCGCACCTTGGAGTGGTGCGCCATTACTAGTTAAACTAGTAATGGCGCACTTTCCTCTCTGTGCGCCATTACTAAGTTTTTTTAAAAATCAAAAAAATATCATTTTTTAATTATTTTTTCAAAACTACTAATGGCGCACCATGAGTGGTGCGCCATTAGTAGTTGAACAACTACTAATGGCGCACCACCCCACGGTGCGCCATTAGTAACTTGGCCACCTTCCACCTTCCACGATGCGTCGTCGGTGGAAGGTGGCCAAGAATAATGGCGCATTGGGAGTGGTGCGCCATTAGTAGTTCAACTACTAATGGCGCACCACCCCACGGTGCGCCATTAGTAACTTGGCCACCTTCCACCGAATGCACCCCGTGGATCGCTTTTTAGTTTTAAAAATATAAAAGAAAATGATGAAAATGTCAAAAAAATAAAAGAAAATAAGTTTCCCATGTGATATGTGGTATAGTTGTTGGGAAAATTTGCAAATATGAATTTCGACTTCATTTGCAAAATCTCTCGAGAATTTGTAAAAATGGGCATAACTTTTGCATACTAACTCGGATGAAAAAGTTTTTTATATGAAAAATCATCTACTCAAAGAGTTACATCCAAAGAGAACATAGTTGTCGATACCCTTTTGATTAGCAAACCGCTGAGTCTACATGGGGGCTTCTTGATTTTATCCGAATCATAGCTCAACCCCTTTGGGAATCGACGTGGATCGTATTCGAATCGGCGTCGCTAAACAACTCTTAAGGTCACTTGGGGCTTCTGCTCAAACATGGGTCGATTCAACTAAAGAGAACATAGTTGTCGATACCCACTTTGATCGGCATCGCCAACGCCACTGGGGGCTATATGATCGTATTCGAATCTTAGCTTAACCCCTTTGGAACGGTTTACTGATCATATTCAATCAGAAGCCTCAAAATTTTATCTGTTTTTATATAATCGCAAGTATTTGAGTTTTCACAAATATCATATATGCCGGCTCTTACAGAGTTGAGTTATCAACTTCACTGTCCGGGTCACATAAACCGGCGGTATCATTCAAACACTACTACAAAAAGGGCTATAGATGGAATGGCTACTAATGGCGCACCTGTGATGTGGTGCGCCATTAGTATATTCTAATGGCGCACCATGTCTCGGTGCGCCATTAGTATTACTAATGGCGCACCTGGTGTGTGGTGCGCCATTAGTAGTTTGGGAAAAAAACATAAGAAAATTTTTTGTTACTAATGGCGCACCTTGGAGTGGTGCGCCATTACTAGTTTTAACTAGTAATGGCGCACTTTCCTCTGGTGCGCCATTACTAAGTTTTTTTAAAAAATCAAAAAAATATCATTTTTTTAATTATTTTTT